>CAUYPK010047824.1:0-67061 GCA_963574355.1 Loris lydekkerianus
TGGATGGAGCTGGAACATATTCTTCTTAGTAAAGTATCCCAGGAATGGAAGAAAAAGTATCCAATGTACTCAGCCCTAGTATGAAACTAATTTATGGCTTTCACATGAAAGCTATAACCCAGTTACAACCTAAGAATAGGGGGACAGGGTAAAGGGAGGGGAGGGAGGGGGGAGCATGGGTGGAGGAAGGGTGATTGGCGGGATTACACCTGCAGTGCATCTTACAAGTGTACATGTGAAACTTACTAAAGGTAGAATATAAATGCTTAACACAATAACTAAGAAAATGCCATGAAGGCTATGTTAACCAGTTTGATGAAAATATTTCAAATTGTATATAAAATCAGCACATTGTACCCCATGACTGCATTAATGTACACAGCTATGATTTAATAAAAAAATAAAAAATAATTTAAAAAAAGAAATGGAGTCAAATGAGAAGGCCCTGAAACTCCACAGGGCTTGCTCTGGTCAGCCTTTGCAGAAATGAGGGGCTTCCTGGACCCTGGTTCTCAAAAGAAAAAAATCAGGAAACCTATTAATGTCCTGACTGAGACTTCCCTGGTATGATTTTCATGTCACTGAATGAGTTCCTCTAAACCTTGAGAAGCATCACCAGCCTCTATCAAAAATTAAGTTTTATTGCCACTGCCTCCTCTTATTAGGCAGTGCCGAAGGGGTCACATGAAGTTGCTTCCTCTTCTCTTCCTAGGTCCTGTCAGTAGAATACCATATGCATGGGTGACAGACACAGACAGGCACCTGGGGGACTGCTCTGATCACCCAGCGCTCACCCCCAACCATTTATGTTATGACTCAATCACCTTGAGGCAGGGTGGACATCCAAATGTAAACTCCTGCGTGATTTTTTTAGAAAAAATATTTCATTGAATCATAAAAAGCAACTAAATTCTATTCTTTCTCAAGTGACTTTTAACAACTTTACATTATGTCAATATCTTCTAAGACCGGGATGCCTCAGAAACAAACCGAGGTCTAGGGATGGAACTTTGGGGGTTCAGAGCCCCCAAGAATACAAAAATGACTTGGATTCACTAAAGGGATAAAGGGGAGTCTCTCTCCCTTCCACCATAACACATCTGTCCCCACTGAGAGTCCCAGTGCCTGTTCACAAAGAGGAGGGCCCCCAAGCTTGGGGGAAAGTTCAGAGTTGGGGAACAAGGGACCTCAGAACTGACTGCTCATCTCTCCTCTCTTCTGCTGGGTCACAAAGCCTCAGTCTCATCTGCCAGCTGCAGCATCTCACCAGCCTTCCCCACAAGCACCCATCACCACCAGTAGGGAAAGATTATTTTTAAATTTGCAGTCTCAACACCAAATGCAAAGTCATTACATTTGATTTCTTTTCAAGGCACCTTACAAATACACTCTTCAGAGCACAATGAGAACAGTCAGAGACATAAATTGCTGCTTAAAATTATGCTCGGTGGAAGAAGTCCTCTATTCTAGTGCAAACACGTGGAAAGTAAAATGTGTCCAACTGCTCTGGCTCCATTACTCAAAGTCATCAGATAAATTTTAATTGTAAAAAAAAACTTCACAAAGTGTTTAAAAATCTGCTTTAATTATATTTTCATCAATTCCAGGAAGAATATCATTGCAGTCAACGTTACAAAAATGCAAAGGCGGACATTGAACACATGCAATAAAAAAAAAAATGAACTCACAGTGAAAATAATGCATGTTGGTACTAAAATATACTTACTTGGTTCTGAAGGAAAAAGGTTTCTTCTAATCATCTAGTCACTTGAATTTTGTTACGTGAAAATATATTTCTTTAAAGCTTTGGGGAAGTTTTTGATTTGTGTTACGATCATCATTCAGAGTCTGAGAGAAGTAGCTCATTCTGAAAGCCATTATTTGCAGTCTGTCATTTAATCGGAAAATTCAAAAGTACAACAAAGAGTTTGGCAACTGGGATCTTGTTACATACAAAGCCATTAGCAAAAATATGTAACAAAATTTATGTAAAACAATTTGCCCTTATATACAGAAGTTTGCCCACTTCCTCACACTATTACAGCCTATTCGCAAAGTGGGGGGCAGAGGGCCTGGGGAATAGCTACCCATCCCCTTTACACTGTCATCACGGGTGGGGCAGGGAGATGCTAAAAGCTGATGGAACAATTTTCAACATTTTTCAACTTAGTTATATATAAAAATGCATCTGGGCATCTCAACAGAGAAGGAAAAATAGGAAAAAGGACAACAGCTTAACATAAGAAATTCATTCCTTTGTTGTTGGCGAAGTCTCTTCACACAACAGAGAATAAAAAGAACATCAGTGAGTGCGATCTGAGGACACGGCAGAGGGCGTCTTGGAGACACGTACGTACATTGTAGCCGGGCTGCTGAGAAGTTTCACATCTAGGCATGCACATATTTCATATCGATACGGTTAACAGGTACACGGGAAACGTCACTGCATGCAAACACAAACACATCAGCAAGGAGGAACAGGTGAAGTCAAAGGGAGACCAAAACACGAATTTAAAAATACACTTGAAACCCATTCCCAAGCCAAGGACCTTATTTACTGACAGCTGACATTTCTACAGAATACCTTGTAAACAATGAAAAGGCAGCTTCTTATAATTCACAGTCTCAAAAGAAAATAAATTTCTGGTTTATCATCGCTGCTGGGCTCAGTCTGCAAAACAGAATGATCTGAACAGAACTGGTCGGCGTGGCCGTGGTGCAGCGCCGTGCATGCCCCCTCCGGGATGCCCCGGCCTTCGGGGCCAGCCCCCTTGGTGTTCCTCAGGTAGCCGGCGATGTAGGAGCCCGTGGAGTGGCGGTTGGCGGCGGGAGCGGGAGCCGAGGGTTTGTCTCTAAGCACCACACCGCCCCCGACGCGGGGGCCCACCGTTTTCTGCCTCGTGGCCTCCTGCCTCTCCTTGGCACGGCTTGCGATGTTGCGCACTCGGCTCTGGCTTCTGGATGACAACTTGCGGACCAGCGCCCTGGGGATCTGACTGGCATCCTGCTTTGAGTACAGCACGCGACAGGTGTCCTCCTGGTCAAGGGACACGAGCTTCCGAAGCTGCTCAGTCAAAGCATCTACAGGCTCTAAGGGCTCTGACTTCACAGACACCCCTATCTTGTCTCTAATGCCAGTTGTGACGAAACTCTTACTAATACACTGATACTTGCTCTCAAAATTGCAGGCGATGTCCTCTGATGTTAAATCCCCCAGACTTTTGGATTTGCAAGGACTGGGCAGTTTCAGAGCAGGCAAAGGAAGACGTGCCAGCTGTGCGGGTATGGGGACACGTGCATACGGGGCACTGGCCTGCTGGGGTGCACTGGTCTGGTTCATTTTTGCATCAGAATTTGAGAAACGGTTATGCACCAAGCCGGCACCCTGATAGGCGAGATAAGAAATGCTTGGAGTGTTGACATCTTGACTAGTGTTGAATATTTCAGGGACAGAAGGGTAGAGAGTGTCCTTACAATAGCCATTTTTCAAACCTCTCTGAAACGGTGGCACTCCATCCTGACTGCACTCCACTTTTAAAGGAGAAGCAAGTAGACCTGTGGTGGCCTCTCTCCTATAGTCACAGGTTGTAGAAGACAGATTTTCTGAGTCCCCATCAATTTCCACAAGGCTGCTCTCTCCAGAATTGAAGCAGAAGTTGGGACCAGCTGTCACATCCTCCAGGGTCAAATCTGGGGACATGGCAGGGCTGACGCTCTTCAGAGTTGGCCGGTCTTCTCCATGGCTGGGACTTTTTGGTAACCAGCCATGGGAAGGAGTAGGGCACCCAGGCAGGTTGCTGTCCAGAGCCCTCATCTTGGGTTTACTGGAAAGGTCATTGCCTGGTTTAGTTTCGGAGACTGGAGACCAGGAAGTTTCGCAGACCGTGTTTGCATTATGTTTGGCGGTGTCGGGACTTGCAATCAGCTCAGGAGATGAACACAGAAAGGAAGATTTGGGTTTTCCCTTGGAAAAACCAGGCTTGAAGGGCGTTTTTAGGTCCAGAGCAGGCAAAGGAAGATGGCCGGACACCTCACTGGTCCTGGGAGGGTGAGGAACAACCGTGAGGTCAGCCTGATGGCTGGTCTCATCCCACTGGCCGATGAGTGCTGAGATGGAACTGCCCGGCTCGTTCTCATTTGTTAAAGTGACATTGTCAATAAGGTGGGAGATTTCACTCTCCTGCAGAATCGCAGTTGAATGTAAGTCCAGCATGTCAGAACCGAGTGCAGAAACATCTGACAAAGAAAAGGACGTTGCGGTTCTGCTCTTCATCCTGCTACCTGCTAGGTTCTCAGTCTCCAGGTTGCTTTGAGAAAGGATGCTTCCGCATGGCGCGCCCTCCGCATTCCCCTTTGCCTCGGAATTCACACCACGCAGATCATGTGTTGGACTGACTGTGGGATGGACAGCCAAATTCTGCCTTGGGGAGAGGAGTTTGCTGGGGCAGTGGTTTTCCTGGCAATCACTCGTCACACTTGATTTGGTTCCACCACCCTTAGGACCTGGCACCCCCAACTGTTCTCCTGTGACAAAAATGTTGGCAGCAGAAACAACCAAGTCCCCTTGGCGGGTGTCTTTGTGGAGAAGAGCACTAGAGGAGGAGGATAACTTTTTGTTCAAATTTGGAAAATGTGAGTCTTTTATACATATCTTCCCTCTTCTGTCATCCTTATCCTCTGCTGAAGGAAACAATCAACATTTTAGGTGACATGAATCACTTTACATAGGACCTGCAAACACTCATGTTTGTCTTCAGACAGACAAATGGAGAATGTAAATCTGTTACACTGTGACAGAAGATAATTATGGATCGTAGAGGTTTGCAACAAAGTGTCTGTGTGATGAAAAAATGGTAAAATATATTTACTGAAATTTCACTGAAGCTTCCCTTTGAATATCTATTACATCAGCTGAGGATGTAATATTCATTGTCAAAAAAAAAAAATGTCAATGAGTCATCATACTTTTACAGTGAGGATTACCTTAAGTTGTTTCCTATTCAGATTTGTACTACACAGAAGCATGGCAATAAAAACAGAACAAGACAGCTCTGTTAAAACAAAGTATTGTGGTACCTGTAAGCAAGATACTGTAAGCTTTCAAAGTTATACATGTTTAGTAGAAGAAAAAAACCCCATAAATAATATCATTTGAAAGGCATTTTGTCAGAAGATTTAATTTACCCCATTTCTAAAATAACTGGAAGGTATAATAAATTTCTTAAAATATCAATATCTACTGACTTAAAATGTAACGATAAAGAACGGGTCATCAATTCTGTCACTGCTAATATCTAGTTTTTTGTTAATTATGTTTTCCTTTTTAATGCACAGATTTCATGTTGTGTTCTCCCCTAGAAGTGGCAGTAAGGAAAATAATAAAATCAATGAATTCACAGTAATTTGGAATATCTTACAGTAGTACCATGCTGAGATAATATTATTCAAATTATTTGTGGTCTTTCTATGCTTTCAATGTCATCATATACAAGAAAGAAGAATTGATGTGACTTCTTTTTAAATATCTTCTTAACTAAAAACACTCATCACAAAAAATTTTGAAAACCCATTAAATGATAAAGAAAAAAATTAAATATCCTATGATGTTACAACTCAGAGACAGCCACAGTAAGTTTTTGCAGGGAGACAGAATAACATAGTTTTATGTTCTGCTTCTTCCTATAATTAATTTCTTTTTTGCAATACAATTTGAATCAATCCATGACTATGTATTGCTCCATATTAACCATAATTTCAATATATACAAGTATAACTAATTTACATAACTGTTTTTTGAGAATAGAAAATAAACAGCACCTGTATGTCTTTCTAACTCACCTTAACTGCAACTCACCTTATTTAAAACCCACCTTTGGGAGAAAATAATTTTTAGAGGACACATTTCATCTCTTCTAACACTGCTCTTAGCAAAATTTCAAAATTTTAAACTTCTCTTTTCTCCTTCAAATAAACTATTCAAAAATTAGGTTTTCTCCCTAGAATACCTTACAATAAAAATCAATTGCAAGCCACATGGCATTTGTGGGGAAATAGATCATTGAAATTAGATTGTTTGACAAAAGACTAATTTTGCTAAAAAAAAAAAAAAAACAGTTATCACCTTTTACTTCTCTGAGATGATCCTGATTTAATTAAAACACATTTGTTCTAGGGACATCAAATGGACACAATTTTGACACTTAAATTACCCAGAATGGGAGAGGGGAGGGGGTTACTGACACAAGTCAAGGGCTCTTTGGCACATTTACTAAGTGACCTGCAGTTTGGTTCCTGATGTCAGTCAACAGCACAAATTAAGGGAAAAGGTGAGTGGCGCCTGCCCCTGTGACTGCAGTGCCCACACCTGGCAGCAGCCACAGGCCCGCCTCCCCCCTTGCCGGATCAGGGCAGGGAGGCCGCAGAAAAACTGACGGAGTGAGCTGCCTCTTGAGGAGGCAAAGGGTTTTCAAGCGGGTAAGGTGGCTTGCTTTGAACATCTGGCTTGCTTTCTCCATAAACTTTTCTAATTGTGGGAATGTGCTATATAGTGGGGAAAGTGATATAATCCTCTTCAACCTCCGATCAGTAAATCTGGTACCCACTCAGAAAACCAGTATTTCCACTCTCATCTTACAGGCTTTTCCTCCCTCTCTCCTGCTTCCTTGAGTCCTGAGCTCCACTACGTCACACCTGCTGGCTCCTCTTCCCCCTCACTGTCGATTTCAGATGTCAGAGTTACCTGAAAGCTTTCAGTGAGGAGGAAAGGGCTCCTCTACCACCTTTTGCCCTAAAGTCTGGGATCTTCCGGCCTAGAAAATCACATTAAAAATTATTTATTTTTCAGTATATTATTTATTTTTACTTTGACTACGGAATGTCAATCACGTCCTAATGGTAATCAGGGATCAAAATGCAGCCAAGGAGGGCTGATTCTTAGAGAAACGTAAAGCATCTTACCCAGGGAGTTTTCTTTTCCTTCAGAGCCTTTTGCCGTTTCAGAAACAGGCAGTGACAAGGCCCCCAGAAGACTTTTGTCGACAGGCATAGAGACGGGGCGCACTTGCAAGCTCCGTGCGGTCCTCCTCAGGACACCGTCAGGGTCTCTGGAGGCCTCAGACACCGAATCCTTTATCTCTACCATTTCTTGGAAGCCCATTTTGCTCTTTTTCCTGCCTTTGGCCGGAGCACTGGCTGTGCGCCGCAGAATTCTATCTCCTATAGATCGTTTCCGCACATAATGGGAGCTGTTTTCTGCAGAATTGTGCCTGGGATTCTTATTGAACAGTCCCTTCAGGCCTTGGAGCTGTCTGTTCTGAAGACACACAAGGACCAACCACAAGTTAAGCAAATGGCATGGTAGTGTCAGCAACTTGCCACTGAAATGACAGCTCCATGAAAAATGAATATAAAACGAAATTTTACAGACACTGAAGTATATTCAAACCAAGAAAACAGCAGCTGGCAGCATGTCTGGAGGGCACCATGCATGTCTTATCAACCCTGCCTGGGGAGGAAGTCAGCCTTTCATTCTTACAGCCAAGCTTTCCCAAAAGTTTCCCACCCAGATATGACAAGGTGGTAGGGAAAGTTTTCACCGTTAATAAACTGGTACAAACTTCAGCCGCCATAAAACAACAAATGCATGTTTCAAAGTGGTAAGCAGGACAATGGAGTGATATGGAGAACGCATGCTGCTGTCACTACAGAGAAAGGACGCTAGCAAGAACAAAGCGTCATGCCGAGAAACTACCTTTGTAGCTCCTAGAAAGTGCAATATAGTATAACTGGGGTTGAGTATTAAAGGGCTCCACTGCAAGGGAAAGAACAAAAACACAACAAAATAGGATTTGGGCTCATTCAGGAAGGTGGCAGAAGTAAACACCAAGGAAAAATGCATTTATAAACCACTTCCAGCTGGCATGACTTTTAGTCTTAGCTCATTCATTGTTCCACCAACACGACCACATTATGGTATGTGCCCTCCAACCTGAGCACACCTTCAAGGCAATACACAGTGTGACTCACGCACGGAGATTTATTTACAAGAACAAAAGCCCTATAGAACCCTTCATATTTTATTTCTGATTTAAGTTTTAAACAATTCCTGAACTTTATCGTTACCTTCAACCATGACAAATGCTAGGGTTCCTACATAGTTAACCTGGGATTCCTAGAATTCAAGAATCATTCATTTTTGTTTTTGTTTTTTGCAGTTATTTTTTTTGGCCAGGGTCGTGTTTGAACCCGACACCTCTGGTATATGGGGCTGGCACCCTACTCCTTTGAGCCACAGGCACTGCCCAATCATTCTTTTTTTTTGCAGTTTTTGGCCAGGGCCAGGTTTGAACCTGCCACCTCTGGTACATGGGGCTGGCACCCTACTCCTTTACCACAGGCGCCACCCAGGAATCATTCTTGAGTCATTTACATCTGCATCTATTTAAGCCAGAGGAAAGATCCCAACAGTAACACAAACAGAACTCCAGAACTAAACATAAAAAGTTATGGTGTAAAACTCCACCAACCTTAGAAACTGGGGTAGTCAGCCCCACCTCTGCTGACTGATGTAAGAATAAACATAGGCACTAATCAGGGTGAATGGTACATTCCTTGCCAATTGGGTTGTAATACTAGTATTAATATTAGCCAACTTTTTGGAACATTCACAATGTACCAGGCAGAT
Source organism: Loris lydekkerianus (assembly GCA_963574355.1). Classification (NCBI taxonomy): domain Eukaryota; kingdom Metazoa; phylum Chordata; class Mammalia; order Primates; family Lorisidae; genus Loris; species Loris lydekkerianus. Next base: position 8,684 of record CAUYPK010047824.1, read on the forward strand.
TTAGTTTACATATATGAGGTCTGGCCATTAAGTTTATGAACTTGTTTACATTGGAGGCACTGCACAAACAACCCGGTAAGATTTTATAGCCTTGATATGCCAGTGTCTCACAGCTGTGTTCATGTCTGTATGTGGTGGTGTCTTGCTGAGCAGTGTTCATTATTGTTGTTGTGTGTTTTTGTGTGAAATCACAAGAAAGTCAAAGAGTGAATTAGAGCAATGAACAAATATCCTCAAATTTCTTATTAAAGATAGCAAGAGTGGAAGTGAAATCAGGGACATGTTAGTCGAAGTTTATGGGGATAATGCCATGAAGAAAATGGCCATGTACCAATGGATTAGACATTTTTCTGAGAAGAGAGAGAGTCAATGATGAAGAGAGGTCAGTGCACCCATAAATGAGCAGCACCAATGAAAACATGGCAAAAATCCATCAAATTGTGTATAGAACTCCTTGGCTGACTGTGAGAAGCACAGCAGACCATGTAAACATGGATAGAAAAATAGTTAGGAAAATCTTAACTGAAAATCTTGGCCAACAACTCATGGCTCTTGCATCATAGCAATGCACCAGCTCATGCAGCACTGTCTGTGAGGGAGTTTTCAGCCAGTAAACAAATAACTGTATTGGAACACCCTCCCTACTCATCTGACCTGGCCTGCAATGAATTTTTTCTTTACCCAAAGATAAAGGAAACATTGAAAGGAAGACATTTTGATGACATTCAGGACATGAATGATAATATGACAATAGCTCTGAGGGCCATTCCAGAATACAAGTTCCAGAATTGCTTTGAAGGGTGGACTACATGCTGGCCTCAGTGCACGGCTTCCTAAGCAGAGTACTTTGAAGGTAACTGTAGTGATATTCACCAGTGAGGTATGTGACACTTTTTCTAACTTGAGTTCACAAACTTACATTTTAGACCGTGTGTGTGTGTGTGTGTATGTTTTATAGACATGTGTGTGTGTGTGTGTGTATATATATAATTAAGTAGATTCTATTTTTATCCCACATTTACAGATAAGATTGCTGTGTCACAGACAACTTGCATACCTATAAAGGAGAGGCTCCAGCCTACACAAACTTCTGGTTAAAAGCACTAGAAACTCCTAAGCCCTCTTCAATGCTCTTATAGTCCCTCCAAATCCTATCTGGTCCTGAAAATTCATACCAGTGGCCAAGTCCCCAATTATTATCATGACCAGAGAACAGCCTCATTGATTTTAAACCTCGAGTGAGTTTTGCAATAAAGAGATTGGCATCAGGAGAAAGCTAAGATATATTTTCATGATCGCTTTCTTTTCAGTCCTGTTAGTAACTTTAAGATTCATCCATAATTTTTAGGTTTTCAGTTAAAGGCAATAGCACCAAATGAATGCAGCCTGCTGAGAACTAGCTGGGACCATGACCCACTCGGCACAGAGAATTCATCAAATATCTGAGACATTGCATTTCCCACTGCAGCCAGCTTGGTCTTTGAAAGGATTAAAATAAAATTCAACATTTAACTATATCTTCATTGTTCAAACAAATGATTGCCTGAAAGAATAAGAGTGTTCTCAATTCTATTAAACCCAGAGAGGGCCCCTGGATGGAAGTGATGTGTACACACTTCTCAACAGTGGACCAAGCACAGGTGGATTGGGACATGACTGGCAGGGCAGCTGGGCTTTTTGGGATTCCTATGGTTTTCTGCTAAAGAACAGTTTGTCAAATGTACATTCCTTTAATGCAATTAGTAAATTAGTAGCTTAGTTGAGGACCATATTGGTGTTGCATGTGAATTTAAGCCCTATGATCTTTCTCACCTTTCCAAAGATTTCATTGATTGTTACATGGACAAATATAGATGCTTCTGTCAGTCCTTCCAAATAAACATGCCGGTAGCCTGATAAAAGTAAAGAAAGTCATTTCTTTTAAGTTGCACTTGCATTTGGCTTTCCCCTGGGCACAACAAAATTAAGTATCTTACTTAACTATAGTTCTTGACATTTTAAAAAGTACATTAATAGTCATTATTCTCAACATATATTTTAGCTGTCACGTAAGCCATATATATCGTGTAAGTCACATATCATATGTTAAATCTTTTCTTTCTTTTTTGAGACAAAATCTTGCTCTGTTGCCCTGGCTAGAGTGCAGTGGTTTCTTCACAACTCACAGCAACCTCAAACTCCTGGGCTCAAGCGATCCTCCTACCTTCGCCTCGTGAGTAGCTGGGACTATAGGCATGTGCCACTATGCCTGGATAATTTTTCAGTATTTAGTAGACATGGGGTCTTGTGGTTGCTTAGACTGGTCTGGAACCCCTGACCTCCCACCTCTGTCTCCCAAAGTGGTAGTATTACAGGCGTGAGCCACCATGCCTAACCCCTCATCTATCTATTTAATCTTAGAAAAAGGAATGGTCAGCCTGGAGACAAAAGGCCGGCCCAGACCTACCGGGCACTAAGCTGCTGAAGGTCACAGTTCTTTGTCCAACGAAGTCTCGTCCAATGGGATCATGATCCCACACGAGGAATCGCACCAAAGCTATTTCTGGCATATGTACGGTAAACGTCAGGGTTTCTTCCCACACAGGGTTAAATCCTTAGAGAAACAGGAAAAGAGGAATCAGAACAGCATAGGGCTTGGCTGAAAATGGATTGGCGGCAACATCTGCAAAGCAGACAGTGAAAATTGCTTGCGATGGTTATTAAACTCATAAAGACGACTGAGCCACTCCAGGACGCCTCGCTGGAATAAAGCCTCAGAATTTACCCCCTCACCAGCAAATAATTGGTGAGAAAATTGCCTGTAAATTATCACATCCATTCTATTAATCTTTGGAGTCCAACTGTATTAGAGAGAAAGCTAATTTTTAGAATGCTTCCGTAAGTTCAAAAATTATCTACAGTAGTGATGTAAGAATAATGTTTCAGCGACAATGACAAAGAATGATGCCCCCACCACGGAATTATGCTTCTCAGGCACCAAAGATTCTGCTGCTGTCATAATCACCAACAACCGTTTTATGAAGTGATTTTCAGATCTCAGCACCACTGTACATAGATCATCCTATTTAATTCTTACAGCTATCCTCTAACAGAGACCGGGCAGGATTTTTAGTTTCTTCAAATTAAAAAATATATTTATTACTAGTTTTCAAAAATATGTAACTTTAAAAATTATATAAATAACACGTGCTTATTTTTTTAAAGTAGGAAATACTAGTTCTTATAACTCATCTTTTTATAGAGAAAATTGATACTCATAGAAAATAATGTGCCTGAGGTCACACAGGACCTCACAATTAGTGGCAGGGACAAATTAGAATGTGCACCACTGATTCCCAGTGGCTCCTTGTGAAGTAAAACTTTACCACGTGAATGATGATATATTTTCTTCTTCTTTTTTTTTTTTTTTCTTGACTGATGATATATTGTTATAGCTACTGAAAATAAATAGAAAAAGTATACAAAATTACATTAACTTCTTTGTAAAATTCCCAGAAAAATAATTACAAAACAGACAAAAATTCAAGTACTACAAAAGTTTCTGGTTTTCCTTTCTAAAAAGTGAAAGGTTTTATTACATGTGTGTATTCAGGTCTCAACCACTTGACCCTATGAAGAGCATCAAGCTAATGAAATAAGACATCCCGTCTGCAGGACAAAGGATCTTTTTGTTGACGTAGGGATGACCTCTTAATTACTTCTGAAACCAAACAGAGAAAGGATAATCTATTAAACACTGTTGGGAAAATCCAACATCGGAAGGCTGCTTTCTTTAAGCGTATTATTTTCTGAGTGATAAATTTGCCCTGCTCTGAAGCTCTCCCATTCATTCAAGGGGTTTCCCTTGGAATTCCTAATTTCTCAGATATTTCGATGATTGCTGTTTAAATTTATTTTAGACTATTAATGACTAGGATTGAGAAAAGTAAGTACACCATAATGTGGTGTACTTACTTTGGTATAATGGTCAATGGTATAAACAAACACATTTCAGAAGATTACCAAGAAAAGGATATAAGGCCTGGTTTGGGTAAAGAAAGCTTTCTTGCTTTTTTTTGACAGTCTCACTCTGTCACCCTGGATAGGGTGTCATGGCATCTTTGTACCTCACAGCAACCTCAAACTCAAGCAATCCTCTTGCCTCAGGCTCCCAGGTGGCTGGGATTACAGTTACCCACCATAATGCTCAGCTAGTTTTTCTATTTTTAGTAGAGACGAGGGTCTCGCTCTTGCTCAGTCTGGACTCTAACTCCTGAGCTCATATAATCCACCCACCTTGGCCCCCCAGAGCACTGGGAGTAGAGGCCTAAGCCACTGCGACTGACAAGAAAGCTTTCTTTAGGGAAGTGCCTGTGGCTCAGTGAAGGTGGAGGGTTCGAACCCAGCCCCAGCCAAACTGCAACAAAAAAATAGCGAGGAATTGTGGCAGGTGCCTGTAGTCCCAGCTACACGGGAGGCTGAGGCAAGAGAATCACCTAAGCCCAAGAGCTGGAGGTTGCTGTGAGCTGTGATGCTACAGCACTCTACCGAGGGTGACAGAGTAAAACTCTCTCTAAAAAAAAAAAAGAAAAAAAGAAAGAAAAAAGAAAAAAAAGAAAGCTTTCTTTATATTATGGCCAAAATACAAGAAGAATGTTGCCCTGTCACTACATGTGAATATTCAAGAAATAAACCTGCCTTACCACACTGCACCTTTAGAGATGCATATGCTCCAGAAAAAATGAGAAATTATCAAGACATGAAGACTTCACGAATGAGCGCTTTGAGAAAACTCATATTAAAAAAACACAATATAAAAATATAATGGAGGCATTTTCCTGAGCAAATTTTAACCCACTTCTTGAAAATCTCATTCATTCTTTTCACTAAAAAGAATTTTGGCTTCATCTGGAGAGCCTAGATTATAAAACCATCAAAACATACGAGGCGTCAACCCCACAGTTACTCCCTTTTATGTGTAGAGAAGTCCTTAACATAAACTCAGATGGCAGTTATGGATTTTCCAGGCTTGTTGCTTTCCACATAGACACATCTTTCTTTTCCAGATATGCAAATTCTATTTCCAGAACTTCCCCACTAGAAATGAACACAGAGCATCATCTTACCATTGTCATCCACCACGCGGGTTTGGTCTTTACAACAATCTACTGGCAATCCAATAATTTCAACTTCAACAAAAGGATCAATGATCTACATAAACAAAGAGAAAGTATTATTAAACATGGTACATTTCTATACAAGTTAATCCATTGGAGGATGGCCAATATGGCCAAAATGTCTATATTTCAACAGCAATCAGTTTAACTAAGTACTTACAAAATAAGAAGAGTGTTATGCGGTGAAGCATATTCAGATTTAAGACAGGAATAAGAGAAATTAAATTCTTATTGCCAATGACTCCTAATGTCACACAACCTTTATGCCATGAAACTACAATTTCGGTCCAGGGCACATACCCGAGAGAAACGAGAGGTTTGCCCATGTACAAATGCTCAAAGCAGCTCTGTTCATAATAATCAAACGGTAGAAACACCCTAAATGTCTGTCTTGAGTAGGGTGGAGAAATTGGGCACATGGGTTTAATGAATACCACACAACAATGAGAAGGCAACAAAGTTCTCTCTGCTACCTAGAAATAATGTTAAGTAAATCAGACATAAAGTATCTGCATAAAAGTCCATTTATACAACGTCTGGCAATTGGCAGAACCAGTCTGTTGTGATAGGGACTAGTATTCTCCATTGTGGGGGATGTAGCTGCTGATGGGGGGTGGACAGGAACCTTCCAGGGATTCTGGTTGTGCTCTGTCTTGTTCTGGGGGCATAATAGTTAATCGAGCTATCCCTGTTCAATTTGTGCTGTTTAATGCAGTTTAGCTGATTATGTATCATAATGTATATTTAAAAAGTATCAAAGGGTAAAGCATTAAAAAGTAAATCAAAAGAAAAAGTATGAGTGTTAGCCTTCCCTGCCCCCTCCCCTCTCCTCTAAGGGGAGGAACTATGATTGGTCAGTCATCTGCAAGATTTCTTTTGTGGAACGAGTTCTGAGGAAAGACAAATGAAGGAATAAAAACCAAAAGAACCCAGAAAGAAGTAATCTGAGAAAGTCTAAAGGGGACAGAGTTATGAAGGCTGAGAGAACATATTTTCAGGAGCTTAGAGAATGAAGAACATGTAGAATTTTGGGGGTAGCAGGAGGGAATAAAAACTAGAGACGTATGATGGAAAAACATGTTACATTGATTAGATGCAAGGACATGTTGTTTATTTAGCAAATAACTGTATTTAAAGTTCATTCATTTGCTTTTAATTATTCTGTGCTAGAATTTTTTTTCTTTTGAATAGAGCTCTGCAATAAAACTGGACCAGGGGTCTTGGATTTGGGGATCAGCTAATGGATACAAAATATTTTCTTGAGGAATTCAAGGCCAAAGGCTGGGAGAGTGACCACCTGTTTCAAAATTTGGCTCCTGTGCTGACCTTGGCCATATTGTATAACTGTGCTTCAGTTTCATCTGTAAACCTGAGATAACAGTGTCTGCCTTATGTTGATAAGATGGCAAAGGAGTGGAATTAGACAGTGGCAGCAGACTAGGGAGTGATTCGGCAAAAGAGAATTCTCAGGAGATGGTAAGTGATCAGGTGTAGAAAACAAGGAAACAGAAAATTAAGGGATGGCAACTGGTTTTCTGATTGGGAGAAGACAAACTTATTCCATTTTCAGAGATATGAATAATGTGAGGGATCAGGGGCTGACAATTCAGGGGCTCTGGAGAGTTTAGATGGAGAAAAAAAAACATATCTTAATTTTTAATAGCCTCTGGCTAAAGCACAACTTAGTAATATCAGAACTGTAAGTCTGTGTTCAATAGAAACCATAGATGTTTTCATGTCACGTTACAGTTGCTGCAGAAATATCAAAGCATCACTTATACTCATCACAGCTTCAAAATCCCAAAAGTGATCAGAACCACCACTGGACTCTGGCATTGATTGTATTGGTAAAGGCTCACACATTTTTGTCTATCACAATTTGTTTTTATATAATAGTTTGATAAGTGAATTTCAATGTAATTGTTTCCTGTGTAACCCTATCTATCTTTTATTTTATACATTTAAAAACATTCTGAGAAGGGTTCACAGGGTTAACCAGATACCAAAGGGTTGCATGTCTCCATAAAAGGTTAAATCTTCTGATAGAATCTCGTAAGCCATAATAAGAAGGTTAGTTTTTAATTACAAAAGAAATACATTTATTATGCATTAAAAACTTAATTCTGCGGGCTATGTATTAATTACAAAAATAACCATATACTATGAAAAACATCTGGAAGACACCCCTTATCTAAGTAACGTTCTCAGTTATGGGATAAACTGATATCATGTTGCTCCTCGTGTGATACACTGGGAAGGATACATTGACCATGTATGTTCCTGCCAATCTATTACTCTGACTCTAACCACGAAGAACCAGGTAATCCCACATTGAAGGACATCGGTCCTTCATTGAAAGACTACTTGGTCCTTGGTCTTTTAAGATCTAGAATAATTCTTCTGCCTTTTGGCTTTGTTTTCATGACACTGGCTTGGGCTTTTGGGAGCAGCTACTGCGAAAATGATAACTAAAAACAACATGTGATCTTTTTAGATTAAGTAATATTGCTGTACCAATGTTAAATTTCACAAGGGTAATGATTGCATTGTGGTTATACAGGAAAATGTCCACCTTCTTACGATAAAAATGGAGAGGCATTTAGGAATTAAGCATCATGGTGTCAACAATTTGCTCTCAAAGGACTCTCCAAAGAGAAGCAAATATGTACGCCCCCCCATGCCCCCCCCACACGTATACAGAAGAAAGAGAGGTAAGGGCGGCCCCGTAGCTCAGTGGGTAGGACGATGGCCCATGTACATTGGGGCTGGTGGGTTTGAACCCAGCCTGGACCAGCTAAGAAAAGAATGACAACAACAACAACAACAAATATCCGGGTGTTGTGGCGGGTGCTTGTAGTCTCAGCTACTAGGGAGGCTGAGGCAAGAGAATTGCTTAAGCCCAAGAGTTTGTGGTTGTAATGAGCTGTGACACCACCGGCACTCTACCTCAGGGTGACAGCTTGAGACTTTGTGTCAAATAAATAAATAAACAAACAATAAATTAATTTTAAAAAAAGAAAAGAAAGAGAGGTAAGGCAAGTGTAATAAAATTTAATAATTTAAATTTTGGGATGGTTGTTCTGGGTAATTTATTTTACTACTATTACAACTTTTCTGAAGTTTAAAACATTTTTATTTTCTTTTGAGACAGAGTTTTGTTCTATTGCCCAGGCTAGAGAGTGAAGTGGTGTCATCATAGCTCACAGCAACCTCAAACTCCTGGGTTAAAGTGATCCTCCTGCCTCAGCCTCCTGAGTATCTGGGACTATAAGCACCTGCCACCATGCCAAAAATAGAAAAGTTTTTTCTATTTTTTGTGTAGACAGGAATCTCACTCCTGCTCAGGCTGGTCTTGAACTCCTGGACTCAAATGATTTTCTTGTCTCAACCTCCCAGAGAGATGCTAGGATTACAGGTAAGAGCCACACCTCCTGGCCTAAAGTTTAAAATGTTTTCAAATAAAATTTTGGGAGAATACAAAGGAAGTGAGCCTTCCTTTTTGCAGACTAAAAAGGAAAGAAGAAAGGAAAGTACAAGAAAGGAGCCTAAATTTCTGCTATCACCAATGAATTGCTTTTGCACCTCAGAGAACAGGATGCAGGAACAGAAGGGCAGCAGGGAGAGCAGGTAGCAGGGTGCCGGCAGGGAGAGCAGGCAGCGGGGTGCCGGCAGGGAGAGCCAGCAGGACTCAGAGTTGGCTGGTCCCGTCTGAGGCTCTACTGTCTGAGAAGTGGGACATCATACCATCTGCTGAAGATGATGAGGACAGAGAGAAGGTTGGGAACAGCCACTGCGAAAAATGGGAATGAGCACTAAGGTGAGGCTGGAATGGCAGTGCAGAGCCATGGGTGGGTTGATAGGGCTGAAGGGTTTATGGGGCTGGCCTCTTACCGAGCTCTGTGGTCTCCTCCGTCAAGTCCAGAAGTAAAGGTTTAACAGGTGGGAGTAGTAAAAAATACTAGAGTGAAGGACAAGCCCTGACAGGAGGGACATGAGCACAGGAGGGGCCTGTGGGGAGGCTGAGGCCGTGCTTGCCAGCTCCTGCCTACAATCCCAGCACTGTGAGAGGCAGAGGTGGGAGGACTGCTTGAACTCCAGAGTTTGAGGTTGTAGTCAGCTACAAACATGCCACTACATTCTAACCTGAGCAACAGAGCAAGACACTCACTCCAAAAATAGATAAATGAACAAAACAGCAAAAAAAAGGAGGCCAAGAAGATAGGGGTGATGGAAATAATAGAATAAAAGCTCTGGGAAGAAAAGAGGCTGTGGTCACAGAGGGAGACATTTAAATGCAGAGGTGCAGGAGAAGACAGCGGCCATCAGCAGGTGGCCAGGAAGCAGGTGGCTGCTGGGTAGTAGGGATGAGGAATGTGGATGGGAGATTAGGACAGACTCTTAAGGCAGTGTTTCTATTAATAATAAAATTGATCTTTGCAGCCTAATTTTACCATTGCCAGCATCAGTCTTGAAATGTAAATTAAATCATGTGCACTCCTGCCTCCAAAACACAATGCACTGAAGTCCAGCAGGAACTGTGCAGGATTCGCCAATGAAACAGTTAATGTCTAAAGAGCCGAGATGGGTGCTCACGACAGAATATACAGACACACACAGCCCTGAAGACGGTCAGGTAAAAAGTAAACACAATAAAACAATCACATGACTACTTCCGTAGACACATAGTCCCATACAGCTTACCTCGCCTCGGTCTCCAAACATGGAATCTGGAGGTTTGGGGAGTTGCTGTCCACTGATCACTTTCAGGATGAGCTGCTTTTTGGGGTTGGCAGGAAGTGGATCACCAGAGAAAGGGTTGAAAGTACCTAGGCCAAACAAAGCAGAGGCTGTTAACAGGGGAAGAAGGCCCAAGCGCGCGCGCGCACACACACACACACACACACACACCCCTTATGCTTGCAAAACAAAGAAATAATGCTGAATTATTATAGTGCTTCTTAGAGCAAAAGAAATTATCATATCACTGTCTGTGGCTTCTGCCTAGAGGTGTCACCAACTGGCATTTCTATAGCTAGGTGTTTACTAGACTCCATGCTCCCAAAGGCTGGGGAATGGGCCAGTTTAAAGCAAGTGTCTGCAGTGCAGTGGTCAACTGTGACATGGGAGAAGAGGCGCCCTTTATTTGAACACAAATAGCCTAAAAAGAAGAGTTGTTGTGTTAGATTCAAAGACATTTTCAAACCTAACCTATCTCAGGTGTAGAATGACTGTAACAAACAGCGGAGCAAGAATACGCCCAAAGCATAAAATCCTGAAAACATCTGTCAACACTTTCCTTTACCCAAATTGTTACAAATCTGTTCTGGAAATTTAAAAAAAAACCAACTTTTTTTTTTTTTTTTTTTTTTTTTTTTTGTGATGAGTGGAACCAAAAGGAAGCATTGTTTGATCTAACACTGTTGTATCTTTTCTCTTTTTTTGTTAATGCTGTTTGGTAATTGGACTGTACTAACTAAAAGAGCTTGATAAAAACTGTTTCAGGTAGAAATTAATTTTGTCAGCAGGTCTCAGACTCCCACCCCCTGAGATAATTTCTGAAAGATAGGGCACAGACCTTTGAAGACAGTCCACTTTATATATAAGTATTGCCCAATGAATAGCGTGCTGGGACCCTGGATCTCAGATGACAAGGCATTGCTGTTCATGTACCTCTTGATATACATAACCTCACTAGGCAACATTCTACACATCTTGTTATCCAAATAGAAAATAGTTCTGACAGGGTTCTCATTTACATTCAAACACCTTAACCTATCTTTTTAAAAAATATATAACATTTTAAAAATATATCATGTTTCAAAGCACTGGGGTATCACACTTTCTAAACAGCTTTTTTAACAGGTCACCTGCATTCAGAGATCTGTCTGTGAGATTAATGCACACCTTTGCACATTTGCTGGGGTTTGAGGACGTAGCCACAATTGCCATTTGTCTTGAATTTGGCTCGATTTAACTGCATCATTCGGCCTTCAGACTGATAGTTCAGTGCCACTGCGCAAGGTGAAGGTTTGAGAGAATTAGGCAGGGTGGTCAGAATATAAAAAGAACCCCTCCGTCCGGAGCCATACACACCTAGTTGGCAACCTGCGTTCCAGTAGGGCAGAGGGTTGAAGTTGCTGGAATCTATGCGGTAGGCAGAGGGATAAATCCTCGTGAGCTGCTTTTGGTTATAAATCATGAACTGCTCTGACTTCTGCTGAACCACCTGATGCGCTCGTGTTTCGCTGAATGATAACACGTTCCCCGTGGTTCCTGGCAGTTTTTAATGAAGAAAAAAAGGCAAGTGAGAACTATAGCAAAGGAAACAGCACTGACAAAAGACCTTATAATAACGTCACATTATACCAGTAGTGAAGAGCAGAGCAGAAGAGTGGACCCAATCAAAACAGACGCAGCTCCTGTCCAAGAAAGACCCATCCAATTCCATTCTTAGGGCTCCTTGGTCATTAAGAGGCCAGATCAGAGCTATGCGCCTTGTTAAGGGAGCTGTCTTCTTCTGACTCCCACATTCTCTAAGAATTCAGTCATCCCACTAATTTATGTCTACCTGACTAGCATAAAGAGGGCAGGGTGAAAAATTATTTTCTGAGTACATAATTCAAACAGAATAACTTTGCCAAAGAAAGCAACAGCCAGGGATAAATAAAACCATCCACGTAATTTATTCCTCATAATGGAAAGACATTCATTAAAGGCATTCATCTAAAAGGCACACCTACAGAACATATATTAACTTATAACATTCAGGGTTCATGCAAATAAAAAGATCAGTTAGCAAAATGAAAAAATGAGTTCTAAATGCATTTGAATAGAATTATGGGACTAGTCAAAACCTGTTTTGGAGAAAGGAGTAACAATGGAGAAAAAGTTCAAAAAGCATCACAAAGAACTAAACATTTCAGGACTGAAGACAACCACCCACCCAACCAGACATATAAACTATGGGGAAAATATAAAAAGAGGTAAAAGCCCACTAAGCCTGTTCTAACACTCCTGCTTGGACAATCACCACGAGGGCTGGATCTCAGGCCATGGAAGCTGGGGTGGGGATAGAGATGAAGGGGTGAGCCTCCAACACGAGACGTTTCACCCCTGTCTCCCAATCCCACCTTTTGTACCAAATCTACAAGGCCCCTCCTACTCCCCCTCCTTCACCAAGCATGCACACCCTAACCCCAAAACGATCCATCTGGGCTCGCTGGAAAGGGCCAGGGTACTTAACAGCCCAGACTCATCAAGAGCTTCAACACTAACAAGCCAGGTGTGTCTGAACCCAGACTGAGAGACACAGTCCATGAAGACAGTGAGTTGAACTTGCTGCTGACACAACTGGGCCTGAATCGTATCTACACTGCCTATTCATCACCACACAAAGTCTCCCCGGACCCTGCTGTCCCCAGGGCTGTGCATCCTTAGATGTTAGACGCTGGCCAACTGACCATGACATTCCAGAGCTGGAACTTGCAACAGTTATAAACACAAGTGGTGACAAAAAAACTAGAGAATCACAGTTTTTAATGGGAATATTTCTCTAGTATAGATATAGAACCTCTTCTTCAAGACATATAGTCATATATATTCTATTGACATAACTTATTAACATAGTTTATATATCCCAAGCATACTAAAATTGAACTTATTTGCAGATTCTGATGAAGAATGCCTTTAACATGGTACGAGAAAATATGATCTTTTTGACAAGCCTAATTCAGATGGAGAATCACTGTAATTAATACCACTATTTTTTGTCTCTCCACATAAATTTATGCACCCCACAGTATCATTAAGATGACCTTGCTAATTGGGCACAAATGAATTAGTATATTAATAGAGCCAAGTTGCTTTGCATTGGGAGAAGCCATGCATTCATGACCTAGTTCTCATTTTGTAGCAAAACAAAACAAAACAAACAAAAAACCAGAGACAAAAACAGCTGAAGTTCAAGAGCTAAAGAGTACTCAAGCTTCATTTGCATTAAGCTAATAAGATTATGGTTTACAAGGGCATTACTGAAAATGTGTATTCCCTAAACCAAATATGCCTTCACTCCATTCAACCGCTCTCGGAGTTTATTTCTGAGCTGTGGGCAGTATTTATAAGACCGTGTTGCAGAAAATCCTACAGGGTCTCATGTTGTCACATGTGAAATTAATTTAAATCTCGTATAATGTTTACCATTTGAAGAATTCAACACCAAAAGGAAGAAATCTTTCTGTAAATAGAAAAAGACACATGTGGGACACGGAGGGGAGGAGCGGGAGATCTGAGAGGAGAATCCTGGACGGTTGTGAGGACACATGAGTCACCACAACGTCCCTTCACTGGGACTTGTTGAGAAAATCAGGGCTTCTGATTTATATTTCAGGGAGGTTCTAATTTACATTTCAGTTCTGCTAAAATTAAAATTAGATGAAAAGCCGTACGACAGCACGTTATTTTTGTAAGCATTCAGTAACCAAACAGAATAGACGATAAAGGGGAAAGGAGCAACTCGCAGCAAAGGCAAGCGTAGGAATAGCTGCAACTAGGATTTCTCAGCTCAGCGTGGCAACCGATGGGTGAAAAAGGTGAAAAAGTCAATGCCACTGAGATTTCTGCTCTTTTTGTTAAAAAAAAGTTCAATCTGGATTTAGTCATAACTTCCAATAAGAAAATAGAGGGCGTTTCATGCTGTGATTTTAGCTGATTAATTTCTTTGTCTTCTGTTCATTCATATTTGGGGTGGTCATCTGAAAGCTGCTCCTCAAGCCAGGGCAAGTCTCCACAGTTCAAGCATTGGAGAAAGACCTTGCTCTGATGCACTTGTCTTTTTATAATAATAGAGCCCTCTTTAGCCCTGTGGGAAATTTCTCTGACCTACTCAATCAGGCGACCTCAGTAATCAGTGTGAGCTCAGCATTATATAATACGCCTAAATTGATTTCTACACTGTCCCAGAAATGTGTGGTGATACTCAGATTAACAAAAGATTAATTAACCTTTGACAAAAGAAAGGTTAAGAATGTTTATCCAGAGCTAAAGAAAAAAACTCCCCACCCTTACCATCATCCACAATATCCTGGGCGGCCACGGAGTTTGTGTACACAACCAGATCCGAAAGTTCTCGGCAGAGCTTCATGGTTTTCCTTCGGCGCCCCAACCTGTGAAGGACACAGCCAGGAATCATGACCTGTTGGAGCTGAGGGAGGTCTGACCTTCCCTATTTAAGATGATGGAGGGAGCCGGGATTAGAACCTGTGTAATTCCCGTTCAGCACTCTTTCCACCACAAAAGCCTGCTGGAGTAGACCACCTCCCACCCCTTGATCCTCAGTTTTACTTTCTAGGGTTTAAGTTATCCATGGTCCGAAAATATCAAGTGGGAAATTTCAGAAATAAGCAATGCATAAGTTTTAAATTGTGCATCACTCTGAGTAGGGTGATGAAATCTTGGGCCATGCTGCTCTGTCCCACCAGGTCATGAATCGTCCCTTTTTCTGGCATGTTCATGTGTATGCTCAACCCGTCAGTCACTTGACAGCCACCTGGGCATCAGGTTTACAGTGTCACAGTGCTTATGTTCAAGTAAACCTTATCTTCCTTAGTAATGGCCATAAAGTGCAAAAGTAGTGATGTTGATAATAGGTATAAGCCAAAAAGAAACCCAACTTAATAAGGAAAGAAAGAACATTGTCCATGTAGGGTTTAGTACTGTCCATGCTATCGGGCATCCACAGGGGGTCTGGCAATGTATTCCTCATGAGTACGGGGGGACTGCTGTACTGTGGTTTTGTTCAGGGATCTGCCAGGATTCACAGCCTCTTCTCATGCATTTGCAAGCTCTGATGTGCAGAGCTTGAATCCCACTGTCACCTAGCTTGGGAGCAACACCAGAGTTCACCAGGGAACCTCTGCAGAGAGGAGAAACTGGGCAAAAATGACACAAACACTGCCTTCTAGGTCACAAGAATTATATGCCTAAGGACAAACATGCCAAATTTCTATAGGGATTATTGTTAAAGATGTAATTATGAGTGATTTTTATTTTCTTCTTATACTTTTCCTATATTCTTTAACTTCCTTCAAAAATATGCATCACTTTAGTGCCTTCTCCTCTTAGATTTTTCTAAGTTCTCCCTCTCTGACAAACCACTCTTGGTATCTCCTGTACAAACGTACAAATTGTACCACTACTCACTACCCCAGTGACGTCCTCCACAGACTTTTACCCTACGCTCATGTGCACACTCAACTTCTGAGGGAATATCCAACTATCAAAAACACAAAGAAGATGCACAAATGGCCGATAAGCACACGAAAAGGTGTAAACCTCATTAGTCATTAGGGAAATGCAAATCAGACTACAATGAAACGCCACTAACGGCAGACAATAACAAGTTTGACAAGGATAAGGAAAAATCGGAACACTGGTATCTTGCTGAGGAATATAAACGGATACAACCACTTTGGAAAATTGTTCTGGCAATTGCTCAAAAAGTTAAACAGTGACCCTATTAGCCAAGAATTCCACTTCTAGATACATACTCAAGAGAAATAAAAACACATGTCCACACAAAAACTTGTACGTGAATATTCACAGAAGTATTGGCCATAAGAGTCAAACTATGAAAACAACCCAAAGGTTCCTGAACTCAGGAATGAATAAATAAAATGAAGCGTCTCCATAGAAGAGGCTATTATTTAGAATAAAAAGGAAAGAAGTACTGATAAACGGAACAACAGGAATGAATCTTGGAAACATTATACTAAGTTTAAAAAGCCACACAAAAAGTCCAGATAGTGTATGATTCTATTTATACACAATGTGCAGGAAAGGCAGAACTATACAGACCAAAAGTAAGTTGATGGTTGCCAGAGACTGAGTGAGTTGGAGTAATTGCTCCTGAATAAAGAGCTTTTCTTTGGGGGGTGGGGAGGGATGTTCTGGAATTACACTATAGTGATTTATTTACTCAACAAATATTTATTGAGCACCTATTGGAGATAAAATAGTGAACAAATCATACAAATAGCCCTGCCCTAATGGTGCTTATTACAGGCAATTTAAAAAATGAGGACAAAATGCTCCAATAGTTCGTTTCGCCAAGATTCACCAAGAATGTAGACAGGAACGTAGGTATAAAAATCAATGGGAAAAAAAAGAACATGTGTTTCTCTTTTTTAGGAAATTCTATAGCTACTGGTAAAATCTGGTTGTGTGAAGGTTAATGATTATATACCAACGTGAAGCTATACCTAAAAATGACAAGTAAAACTACAAGACACTCCACAATACAGAGGAATTCAGCATAAAGTTATTTCTTTTTAGTTCTCATCCTGGAGATGGATTAAGATACTGAAGTCCCAAAAGGGCGCCATGATAGACACATAGGCCCTGGTAGCTATTATTGGCAAATCTATAATTAACACAAGAGCGGCATGGAACAGAACTTCATGAGATGCCCGTAGCAATAGCCCATCTGTACACATTATCAAGGCTTTCCCCAAACATCGTCCTTTCCCTGGCCATATGTTTCATAGTTAAGCCTTTCTCAAACTTATATTTGAGAACCCTCACAGCAGGGGTCTCCCAAAAGGTGGTCCTCCTTCTCCTTTACCCTTTACTGTGGTCTATTCAATTTTCTGTTCCCTAAGGGTAGGGACCACATACACCTCCTCTGCCTTTATTAATTAGTTACTATTTTATGTATATACATTTTGTTGGAGCACAAATATAAAGTTTGATTGAACATTAAAGATTAATTCTACAGGGCCTCTGTGCTTCCTATTTCATCTTTCAATAAGGCAAAGGTGCATGTGTATGTATCCATACCTATCAGTAATATAATTTACATTTTTCTGTGAGACTTAACGGTATCAATAAATGGCCAAAAAGTCCTATATTGGATCATGTGTCATAATTTTCGAAAATATGGCGGGTTACTCATCAAAAAAACTACTGGTAATAATACAGAAAACAGTAGCTAATATTTTGGGGGCACTTATTTAATTGGGCCAGGGCTTATGGAGCAAATTGGTTTAATTCCTTTAATCCTTACAATGACCCTAAGGGATAGATGTTCATGAGGAGCTGACTTGTCCCGAGTTAAAGTTGGTGATTAGAGGAGAAAGAATTTGAGGTCTGCCTGATTTCAAATCCCGGACACATGCTCAGTACCTATCTTCTCCTTTAGTCCCCTGCGATAGTCCTCGGGACGGGTTTGTGTGGCCCCCTTCCTCTTCTCTGAGGACGCCTTTTACTTGACAACTGCTACAGCCAGCATTGCAGAGGAGCTCGTTATGTGCCAGCCACAAGTGCTGAGCTCCCTAAATAATCATTTCACATCCAGTTCTTCAGATGTCCCACACGGCACTGAGGACTGTATCTTGTGACCCAATCTCTGGACAGGTACAAGTAAAACAACCAAGCTGACAGGGGTGGAGGGGCCCCAGGAGTCTGAGTAAGAAACTGAGATGCTTTGTTACCTGTATAGCTGGCCACCCTCTTTGCCAGGATTCTGCTGTGTATCCTCCTCATCATCAGTACTATAAGATTTAGACCGTGATTTTGTAGTTTTCTGCCAGAAAAATCATAGTAAGCTTAACAAATTCCCTGCATGAGGTACATCTATAACATCTAGAGAACGGACAGGGCCTTAAACACACACATACATATAAGTACAATAACTGGGAGGGAGGGGATGACCAGATATTGCAGCTTGCTTTACCATTAATAACAAGTACAGGATCTGACAATTAAGTTCAAGAACTCATCCTCGGAAAAAGTGGTACATACGTGATTGGTGAAATATCACTACAGTTACCTTCTAAGTACACCCCCTGGGAAGCTGTGCCTAGACCAGTGCCTAGACCATACTTCAAAACAATTTTGGAACTCTTTTTGTGGAATGGCCATCAGAGTTGTATTACCCTTGATGTCCTGAATGTCATCAAAATGTCTTTCTTTCAATATTTCCTTTAACTTCAGTTATAGAAAAAAGTCATTGGGAGCCATATCAGGTGAGTAGGGAGGGTGTTCCAATACAATTATTTGTTTTCTAGCTAAAGACTCCCTCACAGACATCACCATGTGAGCTGGTGTATTGCTGTGATGCCAGAGCATGAGCTGTTGGCCAAGATTTTCCTATTTCTCTATCAATGTTTCCTTGGTCTGCTCTCCTCACAATCAGCAGATGATTTTGATGGGCAATTCAATGAATTTTTGCCGTATTTTCAGTGGTTCTGCTTGTTACTGGCCACCCTGACCCCTCTTCATCAGTGACCTTTTCTTTCCCCTCAGAAAAATGTTCAATCTATTCATACACTGCTGTTTTCTTCACAGCATTGTTCTCACAAACTTGGACTAACATGTCAAAGATTTCACTTCCACTCTTGCCAAGTTTAACAAGAAATTGAGGAATGTTTGTTGATTACTCTGATTCAAGCTCTGACATTCTCTCTCGCAAGGACACAAAAACACAAAACAACAAATATGAACACCTCTTAGCAAGACACCAGCACACATCAATGTGAACACAGCTAAGAGAGACTGATATACCAAGGTTATGAAACCTTACCAAGTTGTTTGTACAGTGATGTCAATGTAAGGCCACAGTGGCAAGTTTGCAAACTTAGTTATCAGACCTTCAGGTGTCCAAGGCCATAATTATATTAAAATATTAATGCAAAACTAAGGGTTTCATGCTCAGAAACTGACTTCCATGCCACATAAAACTAAGGTATTAGAAAGGATTTATTAGTCATGAATTTGAAGATGTCTATAAGGGGTAGGGTCAAAGTCACAGTATCTACTTAATGAGTATATGGGGGGGAAAATGCCTTTTTGTAAAGTAAGGTCACTGTTGATTAATGCATTATAAAAGGTAGATTTTTTTTAAAGACATGTAGTAGCTTTAAAAAACTAAAAAATAACTGACTGGGTGTGGAAGCTCACAACTATAATCCTAGCACTTTGGGAAGCTGAGGCAGGAGGAAAGCTTGATCCCCCAGGAGTTCAAAATCAGCCTTAGTTAAGAACTCACGTCTATTAAAAAAAAAAAAAAAAAAAATTAGTCAGGTGCAGCAGTGGGCATCTGTAGTTCTAGCTACTTGAAGGCTGAGGCAGAAGGATTGTTTGAACCCAGGAAGTGGAGAGTACAGTGAGCTATGATACACCTGGGCTACCGAGCAAGACTCTGTCTCAGGAAAAAAAAAAAAAAAAAAAAAGGAATAACTACCATTCTTGCCTTTTATCAGTACATACTCAAATGACCATCTAAATCAAACTGCCACTTTGAGATTTTGACCCATTTTCATTTTTAGCAGCAGAACAAAAATTGCTACCCACTGGGTACAGGCTGAAAAACCTCCAGAACTGATAACTTCCAGAAAGATTAGCTGTTTGATACAAAACCTTTTTAGGATGATGTGGTTTCTTTCCTACCAATTCAGAGATAACCCTCAATGTTTAGGCATCACGTAGTCTATGCAAATGATGGGGAGAGTGGGCGGGGCCTGTGGCTCAGTGAGTAGGGCCCCGGCCCCACATACCAAGGGTGGTGGGTTTGAACCCAGCCCCAGCCAAACTGCAACAAAAAAATAGCCGGGCACTGTGGCAGACACCCGTGGTCCCAGCTACTTGGGAGGCTGAGGCAAGAGAATCACCTAAGCCCAACAGCTGGAGGTTGCTGTTAGCTGTGATGCCCCGGCACTCTACTGAGGGCAACAAAGTGAGACTCTGTCTCTAAACAAAAAAAAAAATGATGGGCAGAGACCACGCAAATAGTTGCAGAAAATCTTGCCAACAATAATATGGTTTGTGAAAGGAAAAATGAGACCCTTAGAATACTTTGGACATCTGGGAAAATGGCTTAGAAAGGGAAAGGGAATCTATCCTCATATTACCATGGGACCAAATCTCCTTCTAGATTTTCTCCTACTCAACAACAACAAAAAAGAAAGCTACACTGTTGGCATAAACACACTCGACTCTTGACTGCACTAACAGTGAGGTGCCAGTTTGTTTTAAAACCTCTTAAGCTGCAATTTTGACCCTTCCCCTCATAGGATATTATTTATGCCTGAGAACCTCAGTACACATAGTGGGGGAGCCGTTCCTTCCAATGAGTTCACATTCAGCTCACCCTTTCACCATGCTGGTAAATTGGTTAACCTCTCTAACTTCCTAGTGTGTTTTTAAAAAGGGTATGGTGATAACATCTATTTCAAAGTACTGTCATTATGTTGATTAAATGAAATTGCATAGAAAGTCATTCTATAAGCTATAGAACATTAACTTTCTATTCAAAATACTGTAAATATTTATTAAAATAATCTACAAATAGTCTCATGGATAGCTATTATTCCTATGCCTTGAGGCATCATAAATTTGAATTTTATAGTAGATGAAATACTTCCTTAAAACACTTACTTCAAAAAATAATTTTAATTTTAATGACAAGTTGTAATATAGAAATGAAATATTCTCTAATTCCACATATGAGTTATACAATAAATTTATCTCTTTAAAATTCATTTTTATTATAAAACACAATAAGTAGAAATAAGAAATGAATCATCAATGACAGATAGCATTTAGAGAAATGATATGGTTTCTGCACATACAGTTCTGACACATCGTAGTTATCATACCAGATAATCCACTTTTTATCTTACTTTTTGCATTTAATGTTTTGCACACCGAGATCTTCAGAGTGATTTTCTTGTCCGTTATGCAGCTGAGTCATAGTATACTTAAGCAGTCTCTATAGGTGAACATTTTAGTTGTTTCCTTTTTCGTTATAACAACTAATTTGCCCAGCCTATTAATAAATTATCTCATTGACAGGCAGAAAATTCCAAACAAGCCATTCCTTAAAATAGAAATGGCTTTATAGAAACAACACACCTTCACACATAATGTAAAGTTCATCATCTAAGAACTGACTTCTCCTATAACATTTTTTAACCTTTTTGTTGAAATGTAACATACATTGTAAAAAGTACATCAACGATGACTTTTCACAAAGTGAAACCACCCAAGTGAGGCAATGAGATATTACTTGCCTTCCACCAAAGGCCTTCTCTTCCTCCCATTCAGTTATGACTTTCTCTCCAAAAATAATGACTATTCTGACTTCTACTCTAGAGTATCTTTTGCCAGGTTTTGAACTTCCTATAGATGACATCAAACTACATATAAATGGTATATGCTTTCTTGGGTCTGGCTTATTTTGTTCAACATCATGTTTATAAAGATGACATCATTGCATAGTTATAATTTTTTCACATTCATGGCTAAGTATTCTCTTCTGTGACTATCCTACAATTTTTAGTCATTCTATTGTTGATGGATATTTAAACTGTTTTACTGTTTTTCTATTTGTACTTTTACTAATAATGCCGCTGTAAATATTGTTGCTTCTGTCTTTTGACACATCCCTAACAATGGAACTGTTAAGCTGTGAAGTGTCAGCTACACAAACGTACAGACCTGTAAGAAGTGTATGAGAGAGTTCAAGTTGTTCAAGATACCTTTGGATATCTTGGTGAAGTGCCTGTTTAAGTCCTTTGTCCATTTTTTAAAAAATTAGGTTGCCTTTCTATTGACTTATAGGAGCCATTTATATATCCAGGATAGAACATATAATATATACTTATTATATGTATTTAAAGTATTAAATACACATTGGATGTATATATTTATTATTGGATATGTATATTTAAAATATGCTTTCACAGTATGCAACTTGATTTTTGATACTTTTGATGAATAGAAGTTCTTAAATTTGAAAGAAGTTTATATATCAGTTTTCTCCTTTACTGGGGTCCTGTTTAAGAAATCTTCAGTTATTGCTAAGTCATGACGATATTCTCCTGTTACCTTCTAAAATCATTACATTAATTAAATTATGCATATTTATTATTCTTAATTCATACCTTATGTTTTCCAAAGTTGGTCATGAGAGATCGCCCATGTGATTTCTTCCCACTTTCCTTCACATCTGGATTCTGAGTAAATAAAGGTATAATGTGACTTTTATTTTGGCTTTTGTTTTTTTTTCTTAGCTTTCTTTTTTTTTTTATTAAGTCATTTGTGCATAGATCATGCTTACATTTATGCCATATGGGATTCAATGTGTTGATTATTTGTACAAATTGGAGTGCTTACATCCTACTAATTAACATAGCCTTCACCTTATTTACCCAATTACAGTGTTAAGACGTTTGTGTTCTACACCTGATAGATCCAACTTGTACTTGCAATATGCTCCATAGGTGTGGTCCCCCTATTAACCCTCCCTCTATGAACCCACCCTACTCCCTCCCCCTCCAACTCCCCTTCCCTCCTTCATCCTGGGCTATAGTTGTGATTCATCTTTCATGTGAAAGTGTGAGTGATTATAAATTGGTTTCATAGTAGTACTGAGTACATTGGATATTTTTTTTTCCATTGCTGAGATACTATACCAAGAAGAATATTGTCCAGCTCCATCCATGTAAACATAAAAGAAGTAAAGTCTCCATTTTTTTAATGCTGCATAGTATTCCATGGTATACATATACCATAATTTATCAATCCATTTATGGGTTGATGGGCACTTGGGCTTCTTCCAAAACTTGGCCGTTGTTTTTCTTAGCTTTCTTAGGAAAGGCAGGGCGACTTTCCTCTCTCTTCTGTTTGGCTCTGGGTGGGAAGCAGGCAGGCCCTGCTCATTCCCTTCCTCTCCCCATCCCACTTCTACAAAGCCGGCTGGGTTTGCCTCCAGAGAGGGCACACTGGCATGGAGAGGCCTGGGCGCCGGCCAGGACACAGCAGCTGCCCACACCTTCACAGAGCTAGAGTCAAGGGCTCTCAGCAATGCCTGGCGTGCCAGCCCTCGTGGCACACAGTGCAGGAGGTGTTCTTTTGAAAATCCTCAGTGGGGATAAACCATTTTCAGTTAAGCAGAGATTTCATTTTGGAAAATGACCAAAAGTCATTAAGAGGCAATTCTGTTGAATAAAGAACTGATCACATTGACTGAACATTGTTATTGGGATCTAAAAACATCAAAAACAAATAAAATCCAAGCATATCTACAAGGTAATAAGATTGCCTCTGTTTGTTTGTTTAAAGTAAGCCACAGCAAAGTTTATCTGTTCGTTGAAATAATTCCCTCTGTGGTGTGCACTGGAAAGAGGTATTGTAAGGTCTAAATTTTTCCTCATGTGGGTTAATTTTCTGAGAGAGAGATCCTAGGCCACCCCTCCCTGCTGGAGCCTGTGTCTCATTAGGGGACAGAAAGGCTACCTACCAAGAGGGCTTGAACTCTTACTCAATTATTATCCAAAAAAATATGGTAGGTGGTTCATTGCTGATAAGATGGCATAAGGAGAGACCAGCAGACTCCACCTGCCCAGGACTCCCACAAAACAGAGAAGAAACAGAGATAAGTGAATGAATGAGGGAGCAAAACCACGTAAAACCAGCAGACGGCCAAGGGCATCTGCACACGTCCATAGACACTAATTAAAAAAGCAATTAGAGGTGGGAAGAGCATAGAAGGAATCCAGTAAGTGGTTGGAGAAGGAGCAGTTTAAAAACACCGGAGAGCAGCAGTGAGGGCTTTACAGGGTGGTGCTGACTGGCTGCTGACTGGTTCACGTACAGGCCTACCAGGCAACAGGGAACCAACATGCACACTCATTGCCTTTGAAGATCTATTAAAGCCAATCAGTAACTGTCATAAACTCTGGAATTAAGAAAGTAGCTAGATATGGTCTTAGAAATAACACTGCTAAGGCAGGAAACCCAGTTCTGCCCCCAGGTAGCTATGTATCCTCCGGCAAGCCCCTTCCCTTGGTCTCAGGTTTTTTGTTTGTTTTTTTTTAATCTGGAAAATGGACCCATCCACCTGTGAGTTCCTTTCTACTTATAACAGCCCAACTACTGGTAGGGAGACCATGCTATTTATTGTGTAAGACAGGAACATCTTAAGAATAAAATGGGGCCGTTTTACTGTACTTAGTAGGTGCCTAATATGCCCTAAGGATAATGCTAAGTGCATTACATATATTTTCACTTAACATTTGAAACCACCCCTAGAGATAACTGTAATTAAAATCTCAGTTGTACAGAAAAGCTAAATTATAATGAAGTTACATAGTATGTCCAAGGTACAAAGCCAATTGTTGATTAAACAGAATTTTCTGGCTTCCTCCCCCCACCCCCCAGCTTCTTCCACCCATGGCCCCTTCTTTATGTAGGACACAGATATATATAACCATCTACCCCCATCTTCGACCTCTCCCCGAGCACTAGTACCACATCTCTCATTAAATTCCTGGGTAAGACATTGTCCTAGAACTTGGGCAACAGAAAACAAGCAAAATGCCTACTCTGTCCTTAGCGGGCTTGCAATCTAATGACAGAGGCATCAAAACATACTATCATACAACTATAGTGGGGAACATGCAGGGCACTGCTGGTTGGCACAGGGAGGCCACCTGCCCAGACATGGAGGAGGATTAAGGAGCATAGCAAGGGGACTCAATGCAAGAGGTGAACCTGGAAGGCAGGAGAGGTTTTCTGTGTGAAATGGGGAAGAGGGAATGTGTTGTGGCCAGAAAACAAACCAACAGACAGACAAAAACCAGCAACCACAAAGACCAAATGATAAGAGCACAGCACTTTCCAGGAAACGAAGACAGTGTCTCTGAGTGTACTAACAGCTACATGCACTGGGTAGTCAGTCACCCCAGGTCCGAACACGAAGGGAGAACCTCACGGGCTGTAATCTCTGAATCTGAGCTTAACCTTCCAAACTACATGGAGCCCTTGGATGGTTGAAAACTGAGCTGTCACAATCTGTCACCGTGGTAGTAGTGTGAATGAGAGATTGGAGGGGCACAGCAGCTGAGAGCTGGAGACACGGGGCTGAGGTCCCCTCATGGTTATGCCACCCCCCAGCAGTTCAGGGTAAAGAAGTAGCAGATTTACAAACTCTTAAGAACACGTTCCTGTGTCTACTGAGTTCTTGCAGCGTGAAGGACAATTTTATTATTTTTCTTCAGGCTGTCCAGGAAAAAGCATAAGTAAAACAGCGTTTCCTGCACCGCTGACTGACAATCCAGGGAAGCTGAAGCTGGAGAGACAAGCCTCCCTGAGCCACGCTCGGCACGCTCTCTGCTTTGGATCTGAACATACACACGTATCTGGCACAGACAGACTTGCCTCAGCAGTAACTCGCCTCTACTTGCCCAGTGAACCAAAACCACATTCTAAACATACAGCAATGTGAAAAACCTTAACACTCTCCAGCCCAGTTCCTGAAAGTCCCAGGCTCCATTGATTTTATACTCATCTAATACCTTCTTTCAGTCACCCAGATTTAAGGGAAAGTAAAAAGTAAGAAAAAAGAGAATAAATTTTGCCTTGTTACATCTCTGAAATGTAAACTTCCCTTACCATTTTACCCAATAGGGAAATTGTCTTAGGACCTTTTCACTGAATAGCAAAAAAGATGGGTTTAATGTGTTTCTTCTGAAACATCTATGACGTGGGACCACCCTTCCAATTGGAAAGATCCAGGAGGAGGCAAAGACTTCTCAAAATGCCTAAGGGGAAGTGACCAGCCCAGACTAGCCAATGTCAGTTGGCTGAGGATGAGAAGCAAGCTGGGCTGACTGCGATCTTACACGCATGCGTGTGGTGGAAAATAGGTGACCAGAGGGAGGAGGGTGAGAAGATTATTACTGTTTATGAAAGTTTTAAAGAAAGTCTGAAATTATGTATGATAAACTATAAGGCAGGAGTGTCCAACCTGTTGCCTTCTCTGGCCCACATCAGAAGAAGAATCGTTGTCTTGGGCCCTACAGAAACACTAATGGAAGCTGGTGAGAAAAAAAAGGTCCAGATAATCAAAAATGCCCTCACACGATAATCCTAATTATGCAGCCCGTTCAGACAGTTTTTTAAAAATCATCAAGCAGGTCCCAAGTTTGTAATCACTAATAGAAAAAAATGTGCATAAATATGTACTAAAACATCTTTTTTGATATTTTTATTATAAAAGTAAAAGTAGGCAATATAAAGCAAGTGGGATGTTTGACATTGTATTTGAGAAACTAATGTATCAATATCTGGTTCGATAGAAGTAGTTACACTTTTCAGTGAGTTCTCAAGGTGTTCATCCATATTTAGATTCTAATTTTACTCTTAATGTGTTTCATTCTTAAATAGTGGTTGGCAAATGTAGGTGCTGCCAAAAAGCAATGACGTGAGTAAAGTATGATTGGGAAGTGAGGGATATTTGCTGTGGGAAGACAAGACCTATGAAAGTTCAGGAAAGAGACACAGTCAAACTTTTCTTTAAGATGAATGTCAGAGTGCAGCTTGGTACATTCCATTTGAAAATTGGCAACTAACATATTTATGTCATCTGAAAGTGAAGTTGTAAATGCACCATAATATTGATTATTTTCTCATAAATCTTGAAATCTATTTGCAAATTCTTATATCAAATTGAAAAGCAAGGCTGCCGATTGTTTGCTGTTCACAGGACTGTGTGTGTAGCCAACACGTCAAAAATGCATAAAATTGCTTGCCTTAGTTTGAGTTTGCCATAACTTCAGTTTTATTTGAAATGCTGTTTTGGTTTGAAATATTGCATTTGATAGGTTGGTTTTCACCTTGAAGATGCATGTTTAACTCATTTAAATGAGTGTTTAAATCTGCTAAAAATGCTAACTCTATAAGCCAGTTTCCATCACCAAGTTCTGGTACAAATTTGGTTTTTGATACCATAAATGACTTGATAACATATCGCAAATCACAAAATCTTTTCAACATTTGGCATCTTAATTCCAAAAAGCAAATGATATTGCCGTAGTCAGCATCAATACTTTTAAGGAATTCCTGGAATTGGCAACAATTCAATCTCTTGGATCTTACAAATTCAGTCTTGATGATGATTTGCACAATGTTATTCATTTTTAAAGTCTTTGTGCATGCATTTTCTTGATGGACTGTGCTGTACACTTCATCAAACATGAATTTTGGGTGGCGATTGCATTATCTTCTCTTAATTTTATAAGTCCCTCTCTTTTACCTACCATCACTTGGGCAGCATCAGTAACTATACCAGATACGTTGATAATGAACAAAGAAAATCGCTTTAACATATATTTATTGCTTCATATAAATCTCTTGATTTTAATGAAAGATTATTGCTTGTCTTTTAATGAGACAAATCTCTTGTCTTTTAATGGCACTAAAGAAGGCATTTCTTCAGTGACACTATATTTATCATCAGTATGTCTAATAAAAATGACAAGTTGAGCTATATTTGTAGCATCAGCGCTATCATCCATTGCCAAAGCATGAAATTTAAAATTAGCAGTTTTAGGGGCCACCCATAGCACAGTGGTTAGGGCACCGGCCACATGTACCAAGGCTGGTGGGTTTGAGCCTGGCCAGGGCCTGCTAAACAAAGACAACTGCAACCAAAAAATAGCTGGGCATTGTGACAGGCACCTGTAGTCCCAGCTACTTGGGAGGCTGAGGCAAGAGGATTGCTTAAGCCCAAGGGTTTGAGGTTGCTATGAGCTATGATGCCACAGCACTCTACCCAGGGTGACATAGTGAGACTATGTCTCAAAAAAAAATTAGCAGTTTTACACTCCAAATTTTTTGTTTGTTTGTTTGTTTTTTGACACAGTCTCACTCTGCTGCCCAGGCTAGAATGCCATGGCATCAGCTAGTTCTCAGCAACCTCAAACTCCTGGATTCAAGTAGTCCTCCTATCTCAGCTTCCCAAGCAGCTGGGACTACAGATGCCTCCAGGATGCCCAGCTAATTTTATTTTTTTTTAGTAGAGATAGGGGCCTCACTTTGCTCAGGCTGATCTTGAACTCCTAAGCTTAAAGGATCCTCCTGCCTCAGCCTCCCAGAGAGATGCTAGGATTACAGGAGGCATGAGCCACTGTTTCTTCAATTCACTTGGCTACAGTCTGGTGAGACAAACTGATTTTAGAAATATCCCCCTTTTTTTCAGAGCAAATTATATCTGCCATGTTTTCCATACATTGTTTAAATTAATAAACAGTAATGGTCTTGATTTTTTTTTTTTTTTTTTTTTTTTTTTTTGCCACATAACTAGCTTTTACAAAGGAATCCATCAAAGTTGTAACTTCTAAAAGACATTTTGTTGAGAAGACAAACTTTTTTTGAGTTCTGCTATTTTGTCCTTATGGCACAATCCTTCATAGGCATCAAACTTGGCAGCATGTTTTTGAATATACTACCTTTTCAAATTATAGTCTTTGAAAATTTGCACAAATTCCCTATAAATTAAGCAGAGTGGCTTAGTAATTGCCTCAACAGAAAAGTAGTTATCTGTCTACTTTTCATTGAACAATGTTCCTTCATAATTTTTCTTTCTGGGGGTTCTGTTTTCTGTTGAGATATTGTAGAAACCATGTCGTGATTAAAAAATAATAGATAAGGGATTGTATTTATTTTTATCATAAAAATTAATTGACAGGAAACAGAAAGCAAGGTTTGGACCCTTCCAGATCTCAGCTGCCAATGCAGGGAGAGGTGGGGGCCAGTTGCAAAATGTGGTGGGTGATGTGTTAGGTGCTGTTGAGGTGTGGAAGACCCTTAATAATCAAAGGAGAACATTTGCCTGACGTCTAAGTAACATTAAATGCCCAATGTTGCAAATGGTAGGTCGAATTATTGATAATCACCGCCTTGCCAAGTCACCACAAGCACATGTAAAGTCTGATGGTGTCAGTCTGACCGTCTGCACTTGTAAGATAACACACTGGAAGCCACACACTGCCGTAAAACTGAAGCCGTGCATGTGTACAAATAGCAATGGCTGACATATGGTCATTTTACATGACATTCAATATGACATTATCGTCTACAAGGTTCACTCTGGAGAATCACTCAAATGAGTTCCATCAAAAATCACACACACAAAAACCTTCAGCGTTTTAATTAAGTTCATGATTTTGTGTTGAGCCACATTCATAGCCATCCTGGGCCCCGTGTGACCCACAGGCCATGTGGTGGACACACCACTGTAAGGGTAGTAATGGTGCAATCACCCTTCAGTCGCCTCCCTAGATGCCCTCTGTTCTTCTAGCATGTAGCTGGAGAGCTGACCTTAGCACCAGTTCCTGGCTAAGTTCTCATGGGCATTAGCAATTTTGTGTCCTGGACCAGCTATTGCTTTTGGAAGAACAGTCACCAAAGGCCACGGTGATTAGCTTAGGGTCAGGCACATGAGCTAAACTGTCCAATCAGAGCTAAGCACGAGCTCTGGCTTGCTGGGTGGGGTATATAGGCTGTCTCCCTCTCCCTGGATATGAACCAAGAAACATGGCTCAAGGGCCAGTTGGCAGACACCCTGCAACCCCTGGAGAAAGAAGAACTAGACATGGGATGGTACTAACAGCACAGGAGAGCAAAAAGATAGGTCTCTGAGGACACCAGTATGCCCCTGAAGGCCACTCTGTAAATGAGCTTGCCACTTACCAAAATCAACATCTTTCTCCATCATTTATTCAATTTTGAATTAGGTTTTCTATGTTTGGAAACAAAATAAACCTGAAAAACAGCCCATAATCCTAGACTTTTTATAGGATCTGGAAGGCTAATCAATGCTAAGTGGTTACTTGGATCCAAGGATGGTCACTCCCATGTGTTCTTTCCCTCTAAGGAACCCGGATTCCTGAAACACACGTGGTAGTGGCAGGAAAATCTTTCATTAGCTGAGCCAGCAGCCATGTGCATCCTCCCTGGACCAGACTACATGTCCTTACTGCCCATCAACGGGAAAATCGCTCAACCCACTCTCCCACTTCCCTGACTGTTTATAATATTTTCATTAAGAAAGAGTTAGAAATCTCAGCCAGTGCCCAAACCATTCATTCAACCAAAACTATTTATAGAGGTCTTACTAAGTCCCAGTCATTATACAAACCAGGAAAACAATAGCTTTCGTGACAGACGTGGTTCCGCTTTCATAGAATACATAGTCTAGTTGGGAAGACAGACATTGAACAAATAATTGTAACATATTTTTTAAAACCTTATGAATGGAGAAGATATAACAGGCTACTACAGACAACATAAAGGGGATCGCTAACCTAATCTGGGGGTGAAGGTAGGACTCCTTCAGGACTCCCATGAAAGCTAGAATGTAAAAGACCAGGTAGCAGTTAGCTAGAAAAGATAGCAGAATGGGTTGTTGCCAGCAAAGGAAATGGAATGTGGGGATTGGAGCCACTCAAGGATCTGGTGCCTGGTGAGACATTATGGAAGGCATGGGACAGGGAAACAAATGGGAAATCTGAGACTGAAGAATGCAATGATGCAGGTCCTTGAAAGTTTGGTTAAAGAGTTCACAATTTATTCCAAGCATAATTGAGTCACTGAAGAATTGTAAACAGAAGGTGACATGATTAGATATGCATCTTTTAAAAATCGTACTGATTGCAGAGTGGAGATCAGACTGAAGGGGGATGAGAGATCTCTAGGTGAGAGTTGAGCTTGGTCTAGAAGAGGACACAGTCGTGAAGAGGAGCAACAAACCCAGGAGGTGGCTTAGTCTAGATGAGGGCACAGCCATGAAGAGGAACAACAGACCCAGGAGGTGCGCAGAGGCCGCCTGGACAAGGAAGGCAGGAGGGCTGACACCTCTTCCCTCATATGAGCATTGGGAAGATGAGTCTGCAGACACTAGGCCTTGTCTCAAAGGTCCTGGGAAAACAGTATTTGAGTCATTATTTCCACCCCCACTCCCACCCATCCACCATATCATTTTGCAATAGGAGATTTTCATTTCTTGAGCCATGTGAGGATAGAGACAGAAGAAACTGGAGAAGCATTTCACAAATGACACATGATTAGAGACAAAGTATGTGGTGCTTTCTTTTCCAATAGACAAACATAAAGGGAACCATATACCTGCTTCAGGTGCACATTTAAGCCTTCATGCGTTGCCTTCAGTAGGGCCCTCACGGTGAAACTATCAGGATCTTCTTTATCTCGAATTTGAGATTCTCGTAACAGTGACTCCAGTTTCTTCCTTATGAAAGATTCTACCTGATGTTCAGTGGTCCCGTTCTGCGAAGAATTAAGTAATGCAAATTATTTCCCTTAAGAAACAAAGGAGTAATTAGAACACACCCTTTGACCAAGCTACAGTTGCTTCTGTAATGTCATTATCTTCTAATTACCTGTAAGAAATTAAGCTCACTGTACCATTTTGGTCCTCTCGATCAGTCCTATAAACAATGATGACTATTTATTAAGAACTCACTCTCTGCCAGCTACTCTTCATGTGCCTTAATTCAGCTCCCAAGACCTTATAAAGTCTTATTATGATTTCCATTACAGTGATAGAGAATCTAATGCTTAGAGAAATTAAATTATTAATAGTTGCTCAAGGTTACCGAGCTAGCAAGTAATTCAGGCAAGATTCAAAATCAGGACGCCAAAGCCCTTCTCAGGATGGGACTTCATGCTTTCAACAGATGAAAGGCCAGGGCAAGTTTCTGGAGACCACATTTTCTAAACCTCCATAGGTGAGTTTGAGCAAAATTATTCAATTAAAAAAATTGCTTTCTACACTGAAAAGAAAAAAAGGGCTATCAAAATTTCCAAAGTTGGGGATTATTCTGAGATAAAATTTCATTTTTTCTTTTTTTTTTAAATTGTTTTGGATTCACTGAGGGTAGAAATAATTAGGTTACATTAATTACATTTATAAAATTTCTTTCATATCTGCAACTCCACTATATAATTAGAGGGAATTCAATACCTACCTGGATCATGTTTTGGCATCATAATTACTTTAAGATTATAACTAATTTCGTGGTCTTTGGATAATAGAGGTACATCCTTGTCCAGATAATGACTCATTCAACTGCAGTGATTAAAGGACATGGGTTTCTGTGAAGTCTTGCTTAGCACAGCTTTTTGGCTACTTGGTTCTGCCTGAAGCCAACAGACCCAGTGTCCATTCACTGCTCTTCTGCTCTTTGACCATGCCCACCCCTCCTGCCCAGTACCTCTGTGTAAGTTCTTCAACCACTTGCCAAAGACCAATCTACCCAAAGGTGAGGAAAGGAATACTCCTCCATGAAAACAATTGCACAGTCTTAAGGCTGTTTTTCCATTAGCAAATGTATTTCTTAGAGGTCATTTGAGCCCTACAAAATAAGTAGCTTTCTGATAATAAATTTCATTTTCAGGAAGTCCTATACAAAGCACTACAAATGCCCTAAGAAAAATTTTTATTAAAATCCACAAGCAGGGTTCAGTGGCTCATGCCTGTAATCCCAGTACTTTCTGGGAGGCTGAGGTGTGTGGATTGCCTGAGCTCATAAGTTCAAGACCAGCATGAGCAAGAACAAGACCCCATCCCTAAAAAAAAAAAATAATAATTGGGCATTGTGGCAGGTGCCTGTAGTTCCAGCTACTCGGGAGGCTGAGGCAAGAAAATCACTTGAGCCCAAGAGTTTGAGGTTGCTGGGAACTATGACGTCACGGCACTCTACCCAGGGTCACAGCTTGAGACTCTGCTTCAAAAAACTAAAAATAAAAAAATAAAAAAAATTTGCAGGGTGGCGCCTATGGCTCAGCAGAATAAGGTGCCAGCCCCAGATGCCAGAGGTGACAGGTTCAAACCCAGTCCCAGCCAAAAACTGAAAAAAAAATTTACAAGCACATAGTTTGGAATTTCCCTGTGTCACTATCATACACATTAATATTTTTAACATACCCAGTTAAGGAGGCACTTCACTTCACTGGAGACCCTAGGGTCTGGAAGGAGTTCCAAAGATGGAGAGTCAGCCTTTGACATCAGAAGGGAACACTCCATTAAACTGGTAAAAGCATGTTTCAAATATCTTACCTTGTTCTCTATAGATCTATAAAAGCACGGGTACCCAGTGCAACAGGGGCTCTGCGAAAGAATATGGCATTCCTGCCTCAGTGACCAAGGCCTTAAGGAAGAGGTGGGAGCTGACTGCGACACTCATAGTACTTACTTACCACTGATGGAGAGAATAGCCTCCCTCTCATTCACATTTCTAGCAAAAAATTTAGATGAGTAAAGCATGTTCTACGAACTGATGAGCTTTCCTAGAGCAGTAGAGAAGAGTAGCAGCAAACAGAGAACCTGGGGGAATCGAAGAACTTGACAATAAGAGGTGTGGAGCTGCGGCAAGTCTCTGGGTAGGCAAGTGCCCGAGCAGTACTTTAGAAACAGTATTAATGAGGTGGTGTGTGGTCAAAGAGGAAGGCTGTCTGCAGATGCAAAGGCAGACATGCTGGTCCCCTGCAGTCACTAAGGACCAGTGTGGGCTATAACCTAACTATAGCACAAGACTATGGGGAAAGGGCCAAGGAAGGGGAAGGGAAGGGGGAGGTTATGGTAGAGGGAGGGTAACGGGTGGGGCCACACCTATGGTGCATCTTAGAATGGGTATAGGCGAACTTACTAAATGCAGAATACAAATGTCTACATACAATAACTAAGAAAATGCCATGAAAGCTACGTTGAACAGTTTGATGAGAATATTTCACATTGTATATGAAACCAGAACATTGCACCCCTTGATTGCACTAATGTACACAGCTATGATTTAACAATAAAAAAAAAAAAGATGAACAAAGTTTAGAGAGCAAAAGTCATTTTGCATGAAAACAACATGGAGTGAGCTGCTGTGTGCCAGGTGAGAGGAACACCGCCACTGTCACAGAACCCTCGGAGTCCCAGAGAAGGCTGACATCCCAACGGATCATTGCACAACCAAGAAGGAGAGAGACACGGTAGGGCACACGGGTGTCATGTGCACACAGAGGAGGGCCACTGTGCCAGTCTTGGGAATTCAGAAGACTTCCAGGAGCACAGGACCCCTGAGTGGAGCCGTGAAAGACAAGTGTGTCTGTCTCCCGTGAATGCTTAAAACAACAGGAATTGGCCAGGCACAGTGGCTCATGCCTATAATCCTAGCACTCTAAGCCCAAGAGTTTGAGGCTGAGGTGGATGGATTGCTTGTGCTCAGGAGTCTGTCTCTACTAAAAAAAAAAAAAAAAAAAAAAAAAACTAGCTGGGTGTTGTGGCGGGCACCTATACTCAGTTACTCAGGAGGCTGAGGCAGGAGAATTGCTTGAGCCCAAGAGTTTGAGGTTGCTGTGAGCTATGACGATGCCACAGCACTCTACCCAGGGTGATAGAGTAAGACTCTATTTCAAAACCAAACCAAAATGAAAGAGAACAAAAACACAAAAAAACAGAAATGTATTTCCTCACGGATCTGGAGGTGCTCTGCGGCCGGTGGCAGCACAACTTCTATCTCTGTCCGTCTTCCCCTGGCCTCCCCGTGTGTCTCCCCTTCTACTGGCATTGCCTCTTATGAGGACACCTGCCACTGAATTTAGGACTCACCTGGTTAGTCAAGTATTATTATCTCAAGATCCTTCCATTTCTCTGTGGAGCCTCTTTTTCTAATACTGTCACATTCCCCTTCTGGAATCCACACCAAGGGTAGGACTTAGACGTGTCTCTTAGTGGCCCATGCAATGCACTACAGTGGGCAATGTGCAAAAGAATAGCATTCTGATACAAAATGCATGGGGAAAACAAACGGTATCACCCTAGTCACCCTAAGAACATGATGAAAAAGAGCCAAGTGGAACACAGAAAAAGCAATTGAAACTGTATACAGTCGTCCTCCCTTATCTTTAGATACACGCCAAAATCCCCTGTGGATGCCTGAACCCACGGATAGTCCTGGGCCCTATTTAGACACGATGTTACTTCCTTTGTAGTAATGATGGGTACAAGGGACAAAGGGACAAAGGGATAATTCATGTTACAGGTGCAATGGAACAGGGTAATGCAAGATTTCATCATGCTACTCAGAATGATGAACGATTTAAAGCTTATGAATTGTATAATGCCAGGCTTATTTCTAGAATTTTCCATTTAAATTTTTGGACCACAGTTGATCATGGGTAACTAAAACTGTGGAAAGCAAAACTGCAGATACTACCGTATTATGCCACAGGGCACAAAGCCCTGTCAAATAATACTACTTCATTTTAGCCAACAAATATCCTTTAAGGAAGCACTAGGGTTAGTCAATTCTTTCTCATAATGACAGGGAGGCAGAAAGATTCAGCAACTCTGAACACACATGCCTATGGAAGGGCTGAATTAGAATTTGCACCCAAGATGTGCCACTCAAAATCATGTCTATTTTGCCACATCCTACTGTACCCATTGATTTAATGTTGTTATATTGAAACATAAATTCATGAGTGAAATTAATCATTAGAAGAGCTGAGTGGCTCACGCTGTAATCCCAATCATCTAGGAGATTGAGTAGGAAGGATCATTTGAGGCCAGTAGTTCAAGACCAGCTTGGGCCATACGCGGAATGAGAACTTGTCTCTTAAAATTGTTTTAAAGTCATGGTGGTGCTCACCTACGGTCCCAGCTACTTGGAGGCTGAGGCAGAAAGATCAATGGAGCCCAGGAGTCCAAGGCTGCAGTGAGCTATGATCCTATCACTGCACCCAAAGCTGGGCAACAGAGTGAGACCCTGCCTCTAAAGCTAAGAATAAGCTAGTGAACAGGTTCAGGTTTTAAACAACCATTATTCCTATCTTGAAACCAGGAAACACATCGCTGTAATCCCTCTGGGGAAAACAGTAGGTTTCACATAAGGTCAGAAGCAGATCCAGAAAAAGAACTCCAGGTCTCTAATCCCTAACACTTCTGATCAAGTGACCCCAGCCTGGTGCAGAGCGTATTTGGAGAACATGTGTTAAGAGCACCTCGCGTGCCGGGCCTCTCACAGGAGGCGCCACATAAGCATCTGTTTCCTTCTCACAGGAGGCACCACATAAGCATCTGTTTCCTTCTCTCGTTCTGGGCCTCAGAACAGTGCGAGACAATAAGAAGATGAGCTGCTGCCATTGTGCCAAGTCACCTTCAGGGTCGGAAAGCAAGGCTCAATGTACAAAGCCGGGGCTGAGAGGTGCTGGTAAAATAATGACTGCATAACACAAAGACTATACGTATTCCCTTCTCATACTCTACACACCGGCAGTTCTGAAGGCGTGTCTCTGCCTGTTGATCTTTTTCTTCTCTGTAATTACAGCACAAGAAAACTGGCAGCCACAGAGGACAAATAGATGTGCGGCTGAGGTTTCATTTATATGTTATCATTCAGGCCGGGAACCCAGGGACGCTCCTGGAAGGAAGCTGAGACAGATACTTGATCCGGAGACCTAACAGCGCCATGCAGCTATGGCAGAGACCACGGAGGGTGATGGAGGATGGCACAGCTAAGGGGCAGGGGGAGAGCACCCAGTATGGTCAGGAGTCGTTCCCACCAGCAGTAATCAGAAGTCCCACTTCCCTTTGCTCAGAGGTAAATTGGACCTCGGAGTCTTCTCTACCACGAGTAAATAAATCAGTCACACAGACACATTTTCCTTTTGTCTCCTGCCTGAAAAAAAAAGTATCACTAAAAAAAAAAGCAGAGGCCTGCCCCAAACCACAACCATCATTCCCAACTGAGAGGAAGCAAGAAAGGGGACTAGCTTAGAGGGAGGTTGCTCCTTTAATAAGGACCCTGTCAAACAGTGGCGCTCTACCTCCACCATGCACTGGAATCACCAGGAGAGTCCTCAAAATTCTCAGGCCCTCCCCGAGACCAGCACACCAGAATCTCTCAGCTGGGACACAGACACTGGGATTTTTAAGAACCCCCCCACCCCTGTCATTCCACTGTGAAAAGTTGAGGAGCATTGCTTTAAAAACCCACCAAAATCAAAACAAGACAAAAAACTGGAGTATCTCAATATTCCAAAAAGTCTTTTCTTTTTCCTTTTGGGTTGGAGTCTAGAGACAGGAAGAACAACATATCACTGCCCTTTGTGAAAGCCTTACCGCTGTCCACGCCCAGTATCCGAAGGTCTTGGGTTGCAGAGTGGCGGCTTTACATGCCAGTCTACAGCTTTACTCTCACCCTTTACCATTTTCTGCTTGGACCTTTAGCTCACTTAAAACATGCTCTTCTGTTCAAGGACCATTCATATCACATATCAGAAACAACTGGAATCTTCCAGAGATCTCCCCGGTCCCCTTCCTCATTCCCTCCCCTGTTGCCGGGACTCCCCAGCACGCCCAGATGGTGAGCATTTCAACTCTAGTGCACACAGAATCGCAATACTCTGCCAGTATTGATACATTTTTAACCAACAAGATTCAGACTCCTTAAAATGGCTCTAAACATAAAAGGAATAAATTAGGAAAGAAGATGAAAGCATAGCTAAAGTAGGGAGAAAAGAAGAAAATGATTAAAATGTTCAGTGAGAAATAGATGCACACACACCGAATCACCGCTGTGAGTTACTGTACAGGGGCTCATTTAGGACACTTTGGAGGGCTCGGTGTTTCTGGAAAGAGCTTTATGTAGGGTAAACATCAGCAGAGAGCTGATGTTTATGCCTCAGAGTCTGGCTAGACACGGATTCAGAGGGCACCAGAAAGAAGATATTGAACAACATGGCAGAAGAAGTAAAAACTCAGCGAAGTTGAAATAAGGGTGTGGGAGGGCAGTGAGGCATACCGACATCCGAGGGCCTCATAAAGATGAGTCACGGTGAGCTGGCCTCCAGCAATCACATCTGGTTGTGGTTGAAAGGAAATTGTCCCCTGTCTTTGTGCTGTATGATCCGTGGGTCACCAAGCACACTGACTTTACTTTGTGGCTAGATTTTCTCTGACCGAAGTCACAGAATAATATGTGTTAAAAGCTCAAGAGATTCAATTACTCCAACAACAGAAAGCATTTATTACATAAGCAAAGGACTAGGACATGGTTCAAATAGCTTAGTTAGAAGAAGCAGGAGCCTTGTGCCCTATCTGCTTCTAACACCAGGGTAGGTCTGGGAGAGCAGCACATCTGCCCTCTGAACTGTGCTCCTGGGGATCCTTCTGCCTATAACACTCTTCCCCGGGGATCAACTTGGCTAATTCTTCACTTCTTCACTCAAGCACTTCCCCGTGAAGACTGGACACCTCATCTAAAACTCCAGCAGACTCTTCCTCACGCACATGCGCACATTCATGGGCACAGGTACACACGTGCGCACACACCCTTTCTCCTTTAGCACTCACGGCTGTCTATTGCACTATTTTACTTGTCTTGTTTCTTATCTACTCTTCTCCTTTCTCATTAATGTGTTAAACTCTTTGAGGCAAGGATTTTTGTCTGCATGGTTACTGATAGATCCCCATGTCCAACAGGAGATTGAAATTAAAATGTGGGAATTGTGCAAATGAATTTCACAAAGTCTCATGGTCTCATGAGGGTTCCAGTGTCTGTGAATACTCAGTTAAAAACTTTATTTACTACAATAGTTCAGATATAAATTTAATCACATCCCATCAACTTAAAACTGATGGTAAGAACTGAAGTTAAGGTAATCATTGGTTCATATAAACAATACACACAGTACACCCTCTTTTACCAAAATACTTCAAGTATTTGGCTAGATAGGGTAGTTTAAATTTGTCACTCACATAAAGCATGTGAACCCTCTGCCAATACAGGACTATAAACAGAGCAATTACAAGATGGCACTTTGCTTTTTAAACGCAGCATTGACTTTGCTCAAAAGAGCTCAAAAATAGCAAAAAGTCTTTTTGTTTTTTGGCTGGGCATGGTAGCTCACACCTATAATCCTAGCACTTTGGTGGACTGCTTGAGCTCACAAGTTTGAGACCAGCCTGAGCAAAAGCAAGACCTCATCTCTACCACAAAAAGAAAAACTGAGGCAAGAGGATCACTTGAGCCCGAGTTGGAGGTTGCTGTGAGCTATGACACCACAGCACTCAACCCAGGGCTACAGCTTGAGACTCTGTCTCAAAAAAAAAATAAATAAATAAATAAAATAAATAAATAAATATATATATATATATAAAAAGTGGTTTGGAAAAAGTGAAGTATAAACTTTATAAATTTCTATAATTTTTGTTTCTTTATGTATTTTCTTTCTCAAAATATAACTAATTGTAAACCTTCACAATTAAGGGGGGCTCTCTACTTTCACTTTGGGCCAAATCAAAAAATCCAAATGGAAGAGCATGTCGGATTTTATGCAGTCGTGTTCTAAACTATCTACTTATATGGGTTCCTAGGAATCGGCTAGCAAATTCCGAAGATGGGAGGAATCCAGTGGGTTGCTTCACAGGTAAAACTGATCATTTGTTCCCATAAGACTATATAGCTAATGCTTTTTTGATTACACAGATTAAATTAGGAAGTTGGAAGGGTCATGGACATTGGAAGATGAATCAAGTAGCTGGGTCGATTTAGAAACTAGAGCAACTTGGGTTTTAATCAGAGCACTAAACACCCACACTGTCCTGGTAGTTAAATTTCACTGTAAATGGCATTCCCTAAACACATAACTTGGTCAAACCTCTCTGTTTTCTGCTTTCAAACAACAGACTGAGGCTGGCAAATGAGATCTGGGAAACAGAATGCAAAATAATAAAAATCAGAGACAAAAATCTGATTTACAAAGTAAAGCTAGAAAATGAAGCTAAATTACCCATAAT
Organism: Loris lydekkerianus; assembly: GCA_963574355.1. Lineage (NCBI taxonomy): Eukaryota > Metazoa > Chordata > Mammalia > Primates > Lorisidae > Loris > Loris lydekkerianus. The sequence continues at coordinate 48,485 of CAUYPK010047824.1, forward strand.
CACAAATAATTAAGTACAAAAAATAACAAATATCTAGAAGAGAAAAATGCAACCATGTAAAATGTTAATAGTATGTGCAGTTGTGTAAATCTGTTTAGATTCATGTTCTGTAATTACAGCCCAATTAGGTTAGTGGTATTTAATTGAGCTAACAAACTATTAAAGGGCAAGAGATTAATGTAGATGGTAATTTTTCTTTTTCACTTCAAGCTGATCTCCATTTCATCCCTTTAATGTATGTTAAAGCCAGGAAAGATGTGTCTACTGAGGCTTCAGCCATTAGTGAGCACTTGTTCCCTTTGAAATAGTGCCTGTTCCCTTTCCACCTACAGGCAAGGAACCAATTATTTAGAAGAGAGCAGACTGTTGTTAATGATGTAATCATCAAGTTCAGGGCAATTGTGTAAATTAGAAGAATTTATTCAAAATTTCTTTTTTTCTCCCTTGAGACAGCATCATTATACTCCAGATATCTAGAGGAATGACACTTTTAAGTAGAAATAAAATCCTAAACCCTATACCAAACTGTCGTGAGCATGTGCTGCTCCCAGGTTGTCAGGTGGTCCTGGCACTCACAGGAGTTATGCAAGGGAGGGACTAAGGCATCATGTTAAACCTTTATTTCCTTCAAGTGTGCATTTCCCTCAGCTCACCTGCTGAAAGTGTGCTTTGCTGCAAAGGTTGCTCTTTCATCTAGAGAAGAGGTAAGAATCTGAAGCACCAAGCAAGTAATGAATTACTGTATGCCACTTTATTTCAGACGAAGCAAGTTAAAGATTTAGCCAAGAGTCCTGTGTCTGGAAGGGGTTGGAAATCCCATGGTCTAAGGTACATTTTCTTAGGGAGAGGATGGGCATCCTAAAGAAGCAGGCCTAGGCCTGGCACCCATAGCACAGTGGTTATGGCGCCGGCCACATACACCCAGGTTGGCAGGTTTGAACCCACCCCAGGCCAACTAATCAACAATGACAACTGCAACAACAATAAAAAATAGCCGGGCAATGTAGGGAGCACCTGTAGTCCCAGCTAGTTGGGAAGCTGAGGCAAGAGAATCACTTAAGCCCAAGACTTTGAGGTTGCTGTGAGCTGTGACACCACAGCACTCTACCAAGGGCAACATAGTGAGACTCTGTCTCAAAAAAAAGAAAAAACAAGAAGCAGGCCTGAGTGCAGCTGGAGTTCTTCCAGACTGAACAGGTGGCATAGTGGGGCTGTGCGCATGAGCAGGGAAAGCAATGCTAGAGTCAGTTTTTTTGTTTGTTTGTTTGTTTTAATATTCAAGGTAGTAACATTTCCAACTTCAATTTGATCTTTGAATTTGTAATAGGAGATCTGTCCCTTGATGGGAATTGAATGGATCAACCACTAACATTCCTTCCAACTCCAAGACAGAAGAATCCTTGACTCATTCACTCAATAAACATCAAAGTGCCCGTGTACCACCACACAAAGTAATTTTCAATAAATGTACTTTCTACACAACAGTTACCATGTTTGTGAGGACTTCAATCCAGCAGCAATTTGGAATCTCATTTTTATTACAACACATTGGGGGTAAAATGTATGACCATGCCTGAGGGTGTTCAGCATGCCCCCTGGGTGAAGGGTTCAACTACAACTTGAACTTTACTTTAGAATTAAAAACAATGAAACCTAAAAATTGGTACCCTCATATTAATTTGAAATAAAAAAAGAAAATATGGCCATGCCTATAACTTACATAATGGAGCCTGAACTTGCACTCCTCTTCAATTTCATCTGCAGAGTCTTCATCGGAAACTTCCCCTTCCTCTGCGTCATCACCAAGGTGATAAGGCAACTTCTTGCCCTGAAATGGAACAAAATAGCCCATTTAAAAATAGAAACAAATTCACAATAGTCAAAAGGTGGAAGTAGCCCAAGTATCCATTGATGGATGAATGGATAAACAAACTGTGGTACACATACAAAGGAATATTATTTAGCCTTTAAAAAGAATGAAATTCTGATACATGTTATAGCATGGAGGAATTCTGAAGGCATGAGGCTTAATGACATAACTTAGAATAAAAGGATAAATATTACAAGATTTCATTTACACGAGGTACTAAGAGCAATCAAATTCATAGTGGAATGGAAGTGGCTAGGGGGTGTGGGAAGGGGAACAGGGCCTTGTTGCTCAACAGGTACAGGGCAGTGTTTTTCAACCTTTATCTCCTGGCACACTTGAACTTATAGTTGAACTTCTGTGGCACATTTAAATTATGTTGATCAAAAAAACAGTAAAAAAAAAAAAAAAAGAATATATTTACTGTATTTTGAACTTTTTTTGAAAATAATTTAGTTAATGATCTTTAGAAATTTTCACAGCATACCTAAGATCCACTCACAGCACACCAGTTAAAAAATCACTGGTATAGAGTTTCAGTTTTGCAAATGAAGAGTTCTAGAGATGGGGGGCACAATAAGCCATAAGGTGGATGTATTTAATACTGCCGAACTGTATACTTAAAGGTGGGTAAGATGTTAAGTAGGTAGGCTTTATGTCATATGTGCTTTAGTTAAAAATTATTTTAAAAAAGTAAACAGTGAAAATAAAGTGTACTGTGCCTTGGCCAACTATTACTTTAGATTGAGTAAAAATCAGAGAGTTGATTCAGGGGCAGAATAAGAAAAGAAGACAACTTTTAAAAAAGAAGTATTACGTGTGGTGCCTGTGGCTCAGTGGGTAGGGCGCCGGCCCCATAAACCAAGGGTGGCAGGTTCAAACCCAGCCCTGGCCAAACTGCAACAGAAAAATAGCTGGGCGCTGTGGTGGGCACCTGTAGTCCCAGCTACTCAGGAGGCTGAGGCAAAAGAATCGCCTAAGCCCAACAGCTGGAGGTTGCTGTGAGCTGTGTGATGCCACGGCACTCTACCGAGGATGATAAAATGAGACTCTGTCTCTACTGAAAAAAAAAAAAAAGGAAGTGTTATAATATTATTGCTCTCAATTAAATATAATTAATCAGGGACACTATGGTTAAAAGAAAAAGCAGACTAGGCTTCTTTTCAGGCAGATATAACTCATCATAACAAACACCACCCTTTAGCATTATATGCCATTGCTATGGTCTGAATGTTGGTGTCCCTCAAAATTCATACGTTGGAACCTACAACCCAACATGAAGTGGGGCCTTTGGGAAATGATTTAAGTCTAAGAGCTCCATCAACCTTCTCTGCCCCTTACATCATGTGAGGTCACAGAGCAGGTGCCATTTATGAGGAATGGCCCTCACCAGACACTGAATCTGCCAGCACCTTGATCTGGGACTGCCCAGCCCCTAGAACTGTAAGCAATAAATTTCTATTGTTTATACGTTACCAGTCTAAGTTATCTTATCATAGAAGCACAAAGGAACTAAGACAACAATGAACATGGCCAGGTCCCTGAAGCAGCTTGTATTTCTAAGCAGGTAAACACGTCCTTAACACCCATTTGCTGTGACCCTTGGCATTTAGCAAGCCCCTCTGTCACAGACAAGGCAGTGAGACTTCTCCCTGGCCACTGTGCACTTACTCAGAATCATATTTTAGAAATCAGGGGTTTTTTGACAAGGGAAAATTTCCATAAGATGGGAAGACGTATAAAGTACCATATACATGACACGACATGATCTGAGGGAAAAGTCTGGAAAGAAATAAGGTCCACTGTCAGAGGTAGTTATCTCTGGGTAACAGTTTTATGACAATCATTATTTTCTTCTTTTCTGCATTTCCCAGTGTATATTCAGAAATAGTCAATGTAAATAATAACAGCAATAGAAGGCAAGGCCTGGCAGTCCTTACCACTATTCATAATTTCAAAGCTGATCAGATACTTTATGTAATGAAAACAAAATCTATATTAGGAATTCAAACTACCAGGATTTAGGTAAATATATTTTCTTCAATGTACAGAGAGGCATTTGTAAGAACAAAAAGGTGGAATCTAGACCAGGCGCCGTAGCTCACGCCTGTAATCCTAGCCCTCTGGGAAGCCCAGGAGGGTAGATTGCTTAAACTCAGGAGTTCAAGAGCAGTCTGAGCAAGAGCAAGACCCCATCCCTACTAAAAACAGAAAAACTGCTGAGCATGGTGGCAGATGCCTGTAGTCTCAGCTACTCAGAAGACCGAGGGAAGAGGATTGCTTCAGCCCAAGAGTTTGAGGTTGCTGTGGCCTACAACACCAATGTGCTCTACCCAGGGCAATTACTGAGACTCTGTCTCTAAATAAATAAATACAACAATCAATAAATAAATTAAAGTAAATAAATAAAAAGGTGGTATCTAATTTGTGTATTAATATCAAGGCAGCTCAGAATTAAGGCATTTATTTCTATATATCATTTTAGGCCTTATAGATACAAAAGGCTCCTACAAAACTTTTATTCATTTGGGGGATATTAGTATAATAGTTACAATAATTTGGCAGCACTGGCAATGGGAACTCAATGAAGTGGTGACCAGATGTACTCAGTATGCAAGGGCACCATGACATCAAGCTGTCAGACTCCTTCATTTACCATCAACTATTTGCTCAATATCAGCTTTATTTGGGGCACAATGACAGACATCAAGATAAAGGTATACACAAAATATTTAAAATGTAGTGACAACAATTCCCTCTTTTGAAATAGAATCATAACTAATACATTCTTTAAATATTCAGCAGATCAGAGCAAACTAACGTTAAGAAAAAACACCATCCGATAAAGTATAACAATCCTCAAGTAACGCAAATGATTTTGAGGCCACCGGATGGAAAGGGAACCATGACTGCGCTGTGTGGGTTTTGAGGAGCAGGTGGGGCTGCAGCCCTAAGCGCCAAGTAACTAATGGTTGAAGGGACAACAAAAAACCTGCCCTCCTAGACTATTCATGAGACATCCTTATTTTTAGTCCTTTAAAAACTGAATTAATAAGACCCCACATTTTCAGCCAGCTTCTTCCACCTTCCTTGTTCTCTGCCTGGATTCTTTATCCAGGCAGAAAAGCAACACAACGGAGCACTGTTTCTCCATGCCTCTTACCAGTGGTGTTACTCCTAAGGAGAATGAAAATAAATTAGGAAGAACCTTATGTGGCTTGACCAATTTAACTGTAGTCCAATCTAGATGTAAATGAAAAATGAATCAGGTTTCTTCTGGGAGGATCCCCTTCAAATTTAGCTACTATTTTGTGCAGAGTTATCACCTAAGCCTGGTCAGGTGACATGTGCCCATAGACCCAACTCCTTGGGAGTCTGAGGCAGGAGGACCACTGTAGGCCAGCAGTGAGGCTGCAGTACAATACGACCATGTCTCTGAAGAGCCGCTGTACTCCAGCCTAGGTGACATAGTAAGACCCACCGCAAAAATAAATAAATAGTCATACTCTACACTTAGAGTAATTATTTCATTCATGGCGTATGGAAATATTGCTAAATACTGAAACCATGACCACCTCTCAGCTTCAAGCTACCTGGCTGCATGGCTACAGGAGAGTGGTGACAACTCTGTTATTTACATCTGTGAAACCATGAAACTTAGACCACCTACATAAGGTTACTTTCAGGAAGAAGAGTCTGTGGAAAATTACAAATTTTGTTATTTATTTGTCCAAAGGAACTTTTCGTTTACAGCTATGCTGCACAAATATTGTGAGTGCAATTCCAGACCACTGTAAATAAAGTGAGTCACAAAGATTATTTGGTTTTGCATTGCACGTCAAGCTTATGTTTATACTATAGTATACTAAGTGTTAACTAGCATTATGTGTAAAAAAAGTACATACCTTAATTTACAAATATTTTATGGCTAAACAACGCTAACAATCATCTGAGCCTAGAGCAAGTCTCAGTCTTTTAAGACCTGAAAATGGGTCTTGCTTTGTGGCTGCTCACTGATTAGGGTGGTGACTGCTGAAGGCCAGGGTGGCAGCAGCAATTTCTTAAAATAAAACAATAGTGAACTTTGCTGCATCAGTTGCCTCTTCCTTTCACAAAAGACTTCTCTGTAGCACATGACAGCATTTTACCCATATTAGAACGTCTCACAAAATTGGAGTCACCACTCTCCAATCTGGCCATGGCCTGATCAGTGAAGTCAAAGTAATATTCTAATCCCTTATCATGTCAACAGTGTTCCCACATCTTCATCAGGAGTAGATTCCATCACAAGAAACTACCCTCTTTGCTCATCTGTAAGAAGCAACTCTTCACCCTTTAAAGTTATATAGTGAAGTTACAGCAAATCAATCCCATCTTCAGGGTCTACTAACTCTGGTTCTCTTGCTATTTTTACCACATCTGCAGTTACTTCCTTTACTCAAATCTTGAGCCCCTCAAAGTCATCCATAGACTTGGAATCAATTTATTCCAAACTTGTGTTAATGTTGTTATGTTGACCTCCTACCATGAAACATGAATGCTCTTAATGGCATCTACAAAGATGAATCCTTTCCAGAAGACTTTCAATTTACTTCGCCTGGATCCATCACAGGAATCACAATCTATGGCAGCTATGTCTTGAAAAAATGTTATTTCTTTTCTTTTCTTCTTTTTTTTTTTTTTTTCATTTCAGATTAATATATGGGTACAGATGACTAGGTTATACTGTTTGTGTTTGTGAGGTAAAGTCCAAGTTGTAGTGGAACCCTTCACTAGGAGGCGTGTGCCTGTTAGGTGAGAGCTTACCAAACCCTCTTCCTTCTCTTCTTTCCCCTCCCTCTCCCTCTCCCCATCCACTTGAACTTGTGTTTTTCTCTCATGTGGGCATGTAGCTGTTCATCTATTGGTTTCACATTAGTATGGAGTACATTGGATATTTGCTTTTCCATTCTTGTGATACATAGGAGGATGTTCTCCAGATCTATCCAGGTAGATACAAAAGATGTAAAGTCTCCATTTATCTTTATGGCCAAATAGTATTCCATGGTGTACATATCCCACAGTTTAATAATCTATTTATGAGTTGATGGGCATTTAGGTTGTTTCCACATGTTGGTGATTGTTAATTGAGCTGAAATAAACATTCTAGCACAAATGACCTTATGATAGAATGAGTTTTTTTCTTCTGAGCAGATACCTAGTAATGGGATTTAGCGATCAAATGGAAGGTCTATTTTTAGCTCTATGGCAGGGGTGGCCAACACGCGGCTAGAGCCGCATGCGGCTCCCGGCCAAAATGAATTTCGGCTCTTTGCCTCTTATCATTATTTTGTATACTGTGGCTCCTTGCCAAGTTTGGATTTTGTTATGCTGCTTCTGAGGAGGGACCTCTGAGGAGCGATCTCCAAGCGCGTAGTCGAACTTGTTCGCCACCCCTGCTCTATGGGGATTCTCCATACTTCTTTCCAGAAAGGCTGTACTAGTCTGAAATCCCACCAGCAGGGTAAAAGTGTTTCCTTCTCTTCATACCCACACTAGCATCTGCAGATTTGGAATTTTGTGATGTGGGCTGTTCGCTCTGGGGTTAGGTGATATCTCAAGGTGGTTTTGATTTGCATTCCTCTAATGATTAGGGACAACGAGCATTTTTTTCATGTGTTTTTTGGCCATTTGTCTGTCTTCTTAGGAGAAAGTTCTCTTCATGTATCTTACCCAATAACAAATCGGGTTGTTTGCTCATTTCTTGTTGATTCTGAAGGTTGTCTGTTTGCTTTAATTATTGTATTCTTATCTGTGCAAAAGCGTTTAAATCTGATCCTGTCCCATTTATTTATTTTTGGTGTTGCTGAGATTGCCAATGGAGTCTCCCTCATAAAATCTTTTGTAGGCCTATATCATAGAGTTTTCCCCATATTTTCTTGTAGACTTTCTATCATTCCCTGTTTTAGATTTAAATCTTTTATCCATCATAAGTCAATTTTTGTAAGTGGTGAGAGGTTCAGCTCCAGTTTCAGTCTTTTGCATGTGGCTAACCAGTTCTCCCAGCATCATTTATTAAACAGGGATTCTTTTCCTCAGTGTATGCTTTTGTTTGGTTTATTGAAAATCGGATGGCAATATGAAAGAGTGGTTTCATCTCTAGATTTTCTATTCTGTGCCACAGATCGATCTATGTCTCTATCTTTTGTGCCAATACGATGCTGTTTTGACAAAATGTATTTCTTAGACAATTAAGACTTTAAAGTTAAAATTGCTCCTTGATTCATGGGGTGCAGAAGGAAATTTTATAGCAGCCATTAAAATAAACATTAACTCCTTGTATATTTTCAGCAGAGCTCTTGGGTGAGTAGGTACATTGTCAGTGAGCAATAATCTTTTGAAAGCAATCTGAACAGTAGGTCTCAACAGTGGGATTCAGTAAGCCATGCTATGGAAAAATATGTTGCTGTCTAGGTTTTGTTGTTCAATTTATAGAACACAGGAGAATAGATACAGCAAATTCTTAAGGGCTTTATGGTTTTGTAGATAGTAAATGAGCATTAGTTTCAACTTAAAGCCACCAGCTGTATTAGCCCCCTAACAAAAGAGTCAGCCTGTCCTTTGAAGCCTTGATGCCAAGCACTGGCTTCTCTGTAGCTATGAAAGTCCTGGATAGAATCTTCTTCCAAGTTAAGATTAAGTTTTTTTCTACATTAAAATTTGATCATAGGCTCAGCGCCGGTAGTATAGTGGTTACAGCACCAACCACATACACAGAGACTGGTGGGTTGGAACAGCTGTTCGAACAGCTGGTGGATTCAGCTCAGGCCTGCTAAACAACAATGACAACTGCAACCAAAAAATAACCAGGTGTTGTGGTGGGTGCCTGTAGTCCCAGCTACGTTGGAGGCTGAGGCAAAAGAATCGCTTAAGCCCAAAAGTTTGAGGATGTTGTGAGCTGTGATGCCACAGCACTCTATCGAGGGCAATATAGTAAGACTCTATCTCAAAAAAAAAAAAAAAAAAAAAAACTGATCATACACCAGAAAATATAATAATGACACAGACACAGAAAATATAATAATAATGAAAAAGTTTGAAATATCATGAGAATTACCAAATTATAACATAGGGACACAAAGTGAACACATGCTATAGGGAAAATGGCACCAACAGACTTGCTTGACAGAGGGTTGCTGCAAACTTTCCATTTGTGAGAAAGCACTGTACCTGTGAAACACAATAAAGTGCAATAAAACAAGGTGCGCTTGCATTATTCAGGAAATGTACATACCTGTGTAAATGTGTCTGGATATTTGGTTGGAGAATGTATGTGTAATAGCTATAATAATAAATAATTTGTCAATCTCCAAACTGGTAAGTAGCCATTCAAATACCACTACCTGTATCAGAGATCAGTCTAATGCTGACAAAACATGGGAAAATCAGTTTTCTTGCTTTTTCTATAAATGGTAGTGTGTTGGTCCATAAATCAGGTATTTCCCCTATAGTCTGAAGAACATTACTACTAATCTCAGACACCCTTGAAATCCTTGCAGCTCATAATGCTGCCACCCCTTCCAATGAGTGCCTCAGACCTTCTGCCTGTGATTCATCCTGACACTCACAAGCCCTGGGACACTCTGTGCCAAATGACCCAAGTTCAGATGTGCAGAGGGATTCGATGACTCCACATCAAACATCCACTTCCAGTCCCACTGTCCAAAGGAAAAGATTTCCATCAAATGGACTTAATCTGCATTTATCTCCTGGCCAAAGAATATTTAGGAAACATGGAAATATTTACAAGGCTATAAAGATGACATTTCACTTTCGAACCCAGAAATCAATTTTTACCACAAGAGTTCACTTTAGCAAGACTTAGGCAAATTGGACGTAATGTTATCGGTTGCATTATTTGGAGCTTTATTCAAAATGCTTTTATGCACTTATGCCTCTTAACAACACCACCTTGACAAACTCAGAATCCATAATTTTCACTTAATTGATAGAATAATGGATTTTGAGCAATTCTAAAGGTGAATACTTTACATCTTTCCTATGTGTGGTCCTCCCTTAAAGCCTAAAGTCTTACCATGAAATCACATTGTTTCCTCAATTTTCCTATTCTTCCTACACAATATTTGAGTTTTTTGTACACATCTCTTTTAAGAAAATATAACACAGTTTATACATTGATACTCAGCCACTTTTCTTTAGATTTTTGATCTCAGAACAATGTAACCATCTGATGGAGTTTTAGTCAAACACACAAAATTTACTGGAAATAAGTAAAACCATAAAGGTGGTGGTCTGCAAATGCAAGGGACTATCTTTCTGGCTATCCTTTGCATTAATAATACTTATTGTAGTGAGCGTCCTCCCTTAGAAAACCTGTTCATGAAATGTCATTCTATGCACCTGCTGGTCCTTCCCAGAGGCACAAACCCTGTGGGCTGTGAAGTCCCTGCCTACGTCCTCTTTGAAGTGAGCTCTTCCCACTTGCATAACCATGGCTGACCAACCATGAAGACTTTTTTTTTTTTTTTTGACAGACAGTTACTGGAGCTTGAAATAAGAGAAAAACATTTGAAAGAAATGTTTTCAGAGATGGATACAAAGAGCCTTCCCCTTTCTTTACCCTCGCTGTCCTATACATACATTTCTGTCTAGCGTGAACTATTACAGACTAAACTATTAAACATTCAGTGTACAGTGTTGATATTCTCACTTCATAAAAACGAACCCCAAATCCCAGAGCATGTGCTTGGTCAACAATAACCTTCTTCTGAAGAAATGACTTTAAATAAATAGGATTAAGATGCATATGGAGATCTAGACAATCCTTCATGTATGGACTGTAATTAGTATTCTCATTTCAAACCAGGTTTAGTCCTTAAGGGAGGACCGGCTTAGTGAATAATTAATGCCTCTTATTGCATTACTTGCAGTAATTACCTTCACCAGGATTTTGCCTTTCAAACTTTGAGGGCTTGGAAGCTGCTTGTAGTCCCCGGAGTCTACAGATGAGAGGTCCAGTTTGTCTTGGAATATTCCTTTCAGGTATTGAGCAATCTTTCTTTGCTGCTGGATACTACAGTGATTCTCAATAGACAATATAACCGGAAACCTGAGAAAACAGCAACATGTTCCAGACACGTCAGGTACAGGCAGCTCACAGAAATTAAAAAAAAATAATTCTGCATTCATTGTGTTCTTACAATCCTGGTGACAGCATTTGCAGGAGTGGTGATGATTAATATGCATCAAAATAAGCAAGATTAGAGATGCATTACAAAATTCCTTTCAGCAAATAGATTTTGCTAGGCCTAAGGGCCAAACAAAATACCAATCTATGTGAGATGACTTAGTCTAACATTTTTGTGTCAGGGGGAAAAAAATGGTAGGTACATTACGTATCTTTTAAAATAAAAAAAAGAAAATTGTAAAAGAGAATGCAAACTCACATAATGTAATTTTGTGTTATTTATTGATAAGTCTGGAAACATTTAAGAGACCAGTGAACATTATTAAATGCAGTTATTTAGTCTAAAAAAATATAATCAGCTCCCAGCTTGAAAATTATTACTGAAGATAAGAAAATAAAATACCATAATGGAATTCAGTGTTTTTTAGCATCCTATGTCAGGCATTTGAAAATTGTTTTTACAGAATTACTTACTAGTATTTGTCCAAACAAAGAAACTTCAAGCATTCATTCACTCTATACCACACTCACAGTTTCTGCACAGAATGTGTGAGACCCATGTAAAGTAATTACCCAAAGCCTGAGGAGTTGGTGGCCAAAGCAGAAAGGGGACAGGGCTGATCACATGATTTCCCTACTCTTTTGACTTTGTTTTTTCTTCAGAGCAATTATGGGTATATTGATTTTTTTTCCTAATTTTCCATCACCTAGCTTCAGAAATAACAAGCAGTGTATATTTTCCAAAGTATACAAACCAATATTTAAATCACCTAATGTATCTACATGGAGAAAAACTTCTCTTTCCAAGATTATCTGATAAGCACAACTGCCTAGGATCTCCTGCAATTACATCCTCTCCTCATTAATAAAACCTGAGGCTGGTGGTCACATATAAGATGAACCTTTGTGACTGAGGTTAGCTTGGTTACCTGACAATCTATTATTTCCTCACATGGGTTTTACCCTGGAGTGTTAGGAGAGAGAAAAACAACGGCAACACCAAACTAGCAGTGTTGACTTGTCTTGCAAATGACATCAGGGAGTTTTAACAATGAATTTTTAAATTACCAGTTCATTTATAAAAAGCCTGTCGGTGTCTAACGATGCTTAGCGGAAAGCTGTGTTTCTCAGCAGCGGAGGAAGTAATTTCTCCCTCCACCAACAAGAGACATTTGTCAATGTCCAGAGACATTTTTCTGTGATTACGACTCAAGGGTACGACTGCCACTCAGTGAGCAGAAGCTGGGGAAGGGCAGGATCCTCCAAAACAAAAATTACCTGGCCCAAAATACCGAGAATGTCAAGGTTGTGAAACCCCTATGTAAAGATGCAAGTAAAACACAAGAAAGAAAAAAACAAAGTCAAACCTTTAAAATGCACTAAGTTTATTGACTGTTCTAATTTGAAGTGTCTCTTCTAAGTTCCCAAACCTGAAGCAAACTGTCAAGTCACTGGAGGACCCTCCAAGGTACCAAGGTAGCAGCCTTCTCAACACCCTACTCCACATGCTGGGAAATAGAGGCAAACTTATTCCACCAGTTTGACAAAGACTGGGGGAAATCAGGGTTGGGAAGACCCATCAGAATCCAGGACTCGAGACTCTTCACAGAGAAGACACCACAAACCAAACCTGCTTTGTGGCCAGTGTGATTCATTAGAGAAGCATTTTAATCGCATGATTAATAGGACCAACTATTTAAAATTTTAAAGGCTACTAATAACTTCTAAAAGCTAATTTTACATACTCGAATTTGAATTTTTTTTTTTAACTCAAAAATTCTTTCTAGAGGACTGTGGCCTCAGCCTAACTCATAGCAACCTCAAATTCCTGGGCTCAACCACTTCTCCTACCTCAGCTTCCTGATAGCTGGGACTACATGCATGTGACACAACACCTGGCTAATTTTTCTATTTTTAGTATAGAAATGGTATCACTTTGCCCAGGCTGTCTCCAGAGTCCTAAGTTCAAGCAATCCTCTGCCCTTGGCCTCCCAGAATGCAGGGTGTGAGCCACAGTGTGTGGCCCTAACTCCACATTTTCAATGAGTCCACAATCTTACAGATTTAAAAGAAGGCAAGATGGTGGCACCTATAGCTCAAGCAGCTAAGGTGCCAGCCACATACACCAGAGCTGGCAGGTTCAAATCCAGCCCGGGCCTGCCAAACCATGACAACTACAACCAAAAAATAGACAGGCATTGTGGCAGGTGCCTGTAGCCCCACCTAAATGGGAGGCTAAGGCAAGAGAATCACTCAAGCCCAGGAGTTTGAGGTGGCTATGAGCTGGGACACCACAGCACTTTACCCAGGGCGATAGATTGAGGCTCTGCCTCCAATAAATAAATAAATAATAAATAAAAGAAGGCAAGCAATCAATAATTATAAGAGGATACTGTATGATATGACAGAAATATGTTCAGGATGCTAAATACAAAGAAAAAGAAGATTTCAATAAGCTGATGGTACCAGTAAGTTGCCGGAAGGATAATAGGATAAGTGAGAATTAGGCCGGTGGAAGAATGGGGAAGGGTGCTGCAGGCAGAAGGAACAGCATACAAGAGCATGGAGTGTTGATAAAGAACTGAGGTCAATGGGGAAATGGAGGGACGGTCATTATAAGCAGGATCCTGAGTCTCTGTGGAGCAATGGTGGGAGAAGGCACCAGAAGAGAAGGGACAGGCCAGACCTTGAAAGGTGTGACATGCCTGTGTGCTACAGGGAACTTTGACGAACTTTAAGAATTATGACATTATGCTGATAGTTCATTCAGAAAGGCAACCATAGCACGGGTGTGAAGGATGAACCACAGGGGGAATAAAAACAAAGAAGGCAGTGGAGTCAAAAGATAACCAGGAAGTAGAATTCACCAGAATTGCCTCAATCTAGAATGACTTCCAGTTCCTGGCTGATGCCACTGGGAGACAGGGCTGCCACTAAATAAAAGGAAATAGAGCAAGAGGCCAAAGGAAGTCTGGCAGGAGGGGGCACTGTGTGCAGAATGTGAGCCCACAGTGGCAGGAATCTCACGTTCAATGTGGGGCTCCCTCCACCTACAGGGTATCAGATGAAGGCTCACTGAGTAGATTTCTATGTAGGTCTGAAACTGCAGGAAAAGTGCCAGATCTGTAATTCAATAAAAATCCAGAAAGTAAACAAAAGGCAACACCTTAGGAAACAGTAACCATTAAAGGAGTAAGGAAATGAAGAAAAGATCACAGGCCAAAAAGGATAGAGAGAAGCAGTGACAGCAGCACAGGAGAGAGGTTATTAATGGAAGGCAAAAAGGGGGAAGTGTTGGGGAAGAAACACTCAACAGTACCAAGTGCCCAGGAGTGGTTAAATGACAATTGATGCCAGCCTCTCCAGTGTCTACATAGGACATCCAGCAAGATATTGGTATTTTATTGTATTATTGTACTAGCATAATGTAATCAAACACAATCAGTTAAACGTTTGTAGTAACTTGTCCTTCCAGACTTTATAGATACTCTATACCCTGGGTTTAGAAATTTAGATGTCACTCCTGGCAAGAATGTCTCTAAGGCAGGTAAGTTGAGGAGAACTGGGATCAGGAATCAATGAAGCATGAGAAAGTACAAATGTGGAGCCCATATTATTTGTCCACAATGTTTTACTAAGAAGAGGAAAGAACCAGGGCTGGAGGAAGCTGGTGTGAAGTCCCAGCATGTGGCTGTGTGGCTGTGTTCTGCTAGGTGACACCCCACGTGGGAGACGCATGGCCTGGCTCCCAGGTCCCCTGTACTTACTCATTCCGCACAAAGGCATGCTTGTTGATGGTCTCCACTACGTCTCTGAAGAGGATTTTGGAAGTGAGAGTATACCCATGGTGTACTACGGGCTCTCCGTCTGGGCCATCCCAGCAGTCAACTGCCAAAAACAGAACTTCACGTCAATGACCCAAAGGCTCTAGTGTTTATTAATATTTCTGGAAATACAAGGTACATGTTAGTTTAAGTTTTATTATTTGAAATTATACCTATTACAATCATGATAGGGGCAAGGTACAGAGAAATGGGTGTTCTCGCATATTTATCACACTAGTAAATGATTTGTCTTTGACTATGGTCAACAAAGATGTCACATTCTTAAGCAGCCCAGAATTCACCAGAAACTCTCATTACAAGTAACCTAAATCTAATCAAGTGCGTCCAAGGACTGGGTTCTTCGACAGGTTCTTAACAGGTTCTTTCTCCAATTTCACTTCTTTGTCTTCTTTGGGTTACCAAGGTCTTTTGGTAAGTCAGAGCGTTCTTCTCAATTCAACAGGAGTTTTCATTACAGTTCACTTTAACTTCATAAAGTTTCCATTAGATGTATTTTCATTTCATTAATTCTACAGTAGTTATAAATCATACCGACCTCCTAAGTTCACATCCTCAGGCCCTGCCAAGATTTATGTGAATATGGGCCAATGATCTAACCATTCAGAGCCTTGCCTTCCCCATCTAGAAAAGGAAAATAGCAATACCACTTATATCGTAAACTGAGTGATGTGTAAATACATGTAAAGTGGTTTAGGACACTGCATGGCAATGGTGACTATTATTGTTGATACTATTTATATTGCTGTGTACACGGATGATCTCATTGGCTCTCCGCTGAAGGAAAACAAACCATCTCCTCAGCATCCTCCCTGACTTAGTTTGCCTTCCCGTGTTTTTATACTCTGCCCCCAGGCTAATTTCTCAAAACACAGCTTTCCCCACATGACTCCTCTATGTAGTGCATAGCATAACATCTAACACATAGACGTCAATAGTCTGTAAATATGATATATGGTAAATTTATGAATAAATATTCTCCAGCATATAGCAGCTCCTGCCTGTTTAACCTTAATAGCCCTGTCATGAAGGAGACTGTCTCTTCTTTCACCCAAGAACACAGCTAGACCCCATTTCTCAGCCTTCCCTTGCAGTATGGTGTCACCAGAGAAACATGGGCAGGAAGGATGTGCGGGTCTGCTCAGTGGAAATCCGCCTGACACGGGCAGCCTCCCTCTTTCCTCTTCTGCTGTGACTCTAGAATACATGTGCTAATGATAGCACAGCTACAAGAAGAGAAAAGCCTCGCCCTTAAATCCTGCTTAGAAGATTCATTCATTAGGATCACCTACTGTGGACTTCACATAAACAGGAAATAAATGTCAACTGTTTTAAGGCATAGAGAATTGGAGGTTTAATTGCTAAAAGAACGGTGTTGCCTTAATTAACATCCAAGCTCCTGTCTCACAGATCAACTTTAATTTCTCCTATACCCAAACTCACAGACATCCTCCAGTTCGGCCCATTTCCTCACATACAATCCCACCTTCATGCCTCTCTGCTTCTTTCTTTGAAGGTCGGCTAAACTATATCCCCTTTTCACTTTGCTTATCTAAATCCCAATGACCGAGGCTAAGCCAGGATCCTGCATCGAACCTTGCCAGCCCATGTGATCTCTTTTATTCTTCATGGCAGGGGGTCATAATCTCAAATACCAACAAGAGCCAGAAGTTAACCTAAGTCAGTGAGGCAGCTCAACAGGGAATGTGTGTTTAAATGAGATAACTGCTCCTTGCTGTTAATCATTGCTAAGTGGGTAGAAAAACCCTGCTTGCCAGATCTTCTGAGAAAAGTAAATAGTCTACAATTTACTGTTGTGATTTTTCCCATTTTTAACACTGGCAGGTAATTCATTTCTTAAAATACAATATGGGCCAAATACAAGCAATTCTGAAGGGTGGCTCGGCTAAGGAATGACAATTGCAACTCTACTTTTAATTAGGACCACAGGGTTCAGGGCACAACTGTTTATTTCAGTAGTATCTTCTCTACTTCTCTACCCTATATACGTGCTTTCTGTATTACACCAAGAGATGATCACCCCATGTTCTTCTAAAATTTTCAAATGTTCACCATATCATCATGATGGCTGATTTTACGTGTCAACACCACTAGGCTATGACACTGAGTTGTTTAGTTGAATGTCTTTCTGTGTGTTGCTATGAAGGTATTTTTTAAGATATGATTAATATTTAAATCAGTAGACTTTAAGTAAAGATTGATTAACTCTCCATAACGTGGTGGGCCTCACTCAAAGACTGAGGTTTCCCACAGAAGGAGGAGCTCCCAACACTGCAGCATGGAAACCCTGCCTGAGCTCCAGCCTGTTAACCTTTGAAATTTGCACTGGATTGTTCAAGTTTAACCTGAGTCCCCAGGCTGCTGGGCTGCTCTGCAGATTTCAGACTCGCCAGCACCCACAGTCATGGGATCCAGTTTCTCAAAACAGCAGTCAAGCAATCTCAATCTGTTTCTCTACATGTTGCACTGGATTTTTTCCTCTGGAGAACCCTAATACAGTTATTTATATCAATCCTTTAAACATTGACCATTCAAATATCCCTAGGAGGAAAAAAATACTTTAAAAAAATAAAGGGAGAAAATAAAGAGAGAAAAGACATTCAGAGTTAATACCACAGGCATATTGGAAATAACATAATGTTGAGTACATGAAGGGTGGGGGTACCAGCCTATAGAGTCATATTACTCTCTTGGGTCTGCCAGTGAGGTCACATGTACCCACATCCTCTCGCAAGAGAAGCTTCTGTATTTTTCCATGTACTCACCATTCTTTAATTTGTTTCTGGATATAAAAATGGAAAAAATGAACAGATACTTCAGACAATATAAAATTTCAACAATTTTTACCCTGATTTGCAGTCTCATCTTGAAGGAGAAGGGGCATTACAGGGGTCCTCATAAATGAATTAATATCTTTTCCAAAGGGACGCAAAGTAGACAAGGCAATGCCATGTCCCACTTGCTTATTGTCAAACATATAAAAATAGCTTTCCAACCTGCACCATCATGAAAGAAGGCAGTTTGTTGCTAATATTTACAACACAAGCAGAATATCCATAGTTAAGGGGACTAGATCCTCCTAACATTCACCTTGTACTTCCAGCATCATCACTTGTCTGTGAAATGAAGATAACAACATTCCCGAGTGGTGGTATCTTAATACGTGGCCTACATGGCCAGGTTTGTGCAACACTGAAGTTTCTCGCAAAGGCTGATGTACAATAGGAATGTTGGCAAGTTAGAAATCCTCTATCTAATTTCCCAGGGCCTGTTTTTCAATCAGGTCATACTTTAGCGAACCCAGAAAGCAAAGCAACTCCACCAAACAATTGGTCATTCTGAAGGCCACACAACAGCTTTTCACAATGAACCTTAAAGACGTTCCACCCTGATAGCAGTCCCAGAGATAACGGGGAAAGTTGTAAACTGATTACATCAGCAACGCACTGTCAGTTTCATAATGAGAATGAAAATTCACTGGACAGAACATCCATACTTACTAAGCAACTCAGGCTGAAAATCAAGTGAATGAAAGAACATGTAAAAAAAAAAAAAAAAAAAAAAAAAAGAATTATTATTTTTCCCCAATACATCAAACATGACCTGATGGTGGATGGTGCTACAGCTAAAATAAAAAAGAGGGGAATTAACAAATATACA
>CAUYPK010047825.1:0-13938 GCA_963574355.1 Loris lydekkerianus
GTACATGTGAAACTTAATAAATGTAGAATATAAATGTTTTAACACAATAACTAAGGAAATGCCAGGAAGTCTATGTTAACCAGTGTGATGAAAATATGTCAAATAGTATATAAAACCAGTGTATGGTGCCCCATGATTGCAAAAAAATAAAAAATAAAATAAAACTTACAGAAATATTAAAAAAAAAAAGATTCTCTGTTTCCATCTTTTTCTGCTTTTTTTCTGTCTATGTCTTTATTTGTCTCTTGTCTGTCTCTGTCTTTGCCTCTGGTTCTGACTTTGACTTTCTCTCTCTCTCTCTCTTTTCCTCTCTCTCTCTCAGAAACATAAAAACAAGACACATGATGTGTGTGTCTATAGAAGTCTTTTCCCAGCTGTAACTCTGCTTCTATTTATACTGACTCTCCTCTCCCTTGGTCAAGAGGAGTAGGATTTGATAGCACACTAAATATGCTAGTGTTTATTTGGAAAAGCATTCATTCCATATCAAGAGATTCCCCCCCCCCCCTGAAGACCTATTCAAAATTATTCATTTGTATTTCATTTTTTGTCTCTTTTGGTGATTCAGTCCTACCCAAGGTTAGTCACCCTTCCTTCCTCTGTGGTTTTCAATTATCTTTGGTGCCTTTGTTCCCATTCACAACTTTAGTTGCTGCCTACAGGGTGAATAAGGGTGTTCAGCCTCCAAGATTTAGGAGAGAATAGCCTCCCTGATAATAAGTATGGAATATGCCCCATATTCCATCTGCATTGTTTAATAGTGAGAAAATAAAATATAAACAGCAACCCAAATCCTAGTATTTCCTTTCAGGTAATTCAGCTATTAATTTCACTGAGAGCCAAAAAAACCCTATGCTCTTCATTGGAGGCAAGAACATTTGATGCCTGTATTTTTTTTTTTTTTTTTTTTTTTTATCAAATTTGTCCAGAGTAGATTGGAAGCTGATTTTCAAGAATATCAAACCAATATCATCTACAGGAACCTGTCATGGTTGGGTTTGTTGTTGTGAATTTAAAAAAAAAAAAAAAAAAATAGCCTTACAACTTCTTGATCTATACAATCTTTCTTTGGAAAGTGGTTTCCACACGTCTGACATATTTGGACTGTCTCGTAAAGACACAATTTTTATTTGACAGTTTTAATATTTTGAACACTCCATGTTGGTGTTTTTTTATCAGATGGATTATTTTTGTTGGCAGTGGGAGTTTGCAAACTAACGAAGAAAATAAGAAAGCAAATTAGCTTGAAGCTGCTGAGTATTTGCAACCAGAAGGTAAACGAAGGAGGTACTGGAGTCTAGAAATGATCACCGTCACACCACAGTCCTCCATTAGCGCTCGCAAAAGACCCGGGGTCTGACAACTAAATTAAAGCTTGCAACCCAGCGGAAAAATTAGCAACAGAAAGCTTGAATTCTGGTAACATCACACTGCATGCCATTTACTGCAGAACTTGACAACTTTGCTCCATTCATAAGCTTCACTGAGGGATAAGACCACTCAGAAAATGTTGAAAACAAATTCATCTACTCCAGGCAGGGTTTATAAAGCAATGGCTCAACTACATGGCCATTAAAGCAGAAACTGGCTTAATTGAATTTTTTTTCTGTTATGCAGCCCAGATGGGAGTCTGGACTTTAAAGTCAGGTAAGCTTGAATGTAAAGCCCCTGCTCTACCGCATACTGGTTGTGTGTCCTCGGCTAGTGACCTAAACTTTCTGAACCTCAGTGTCCTCACCTTTAAAATGTATGTATTAATATTGCCTACCTAAATAAGGTTGTTGAGGACAACATAAGGTAATGCATCTACGTGCATAGCACGACTCCTGGAATCTTGTAAGCGATGACAGTAGTAGTTATTTGTACGGTTGTTCAAGGAAATGGGGGAGGAAAGGATTAATAGCAACGGAGATACCTGGAGCCTTCTTGGAGAAGGTGGAAGTTCAGTTTTGTCTTGAACAAAGGGTGAGGGATTGGTATGTGCATCTGGGTTGGGATAATAATGGCAGCACAGGAAGAGGAGAATGCTTGAGCAAAGATCTGAGGTGGGAGAGGTTATGGCATATTCCACGAGATGGGCAGAAAGCAAGGCGTGGCCTTGAGCTGGCACAGGTGCAGGGCTGCTTCTCTCTGTGACTTTTCTGACACAGGGCACAACCTTCCTGGGTGGACAGGTGACTTGTTTAAAATTAGGTTTCTAGGCCAGTTCTTAAGTGCTCAGACACAGGGAGGGCCCAAGGGAGCTCGGCTGTTCAGATAGCTCACCATTGCTCGCAAGACTCTAAAACACATTAATCTTCTTCCTACACCCTGGACTGTATTTACTAATTTTCTTTAATTTCAGAATATTAGACATGTTTTATTTATATACTTTTTTTGTACAGATTGAGTCAAAGTTACAAGTGTGCCCTTCACCCAGACAGTGTGCCCTGTACCAAACTTACCTCTCCCCTTCCCAGTCTCCCTTTAGCCTGGCTGCCACTGAGATTCACTTCCAGGTTGATCCATAGTCCAATTTGGTACTGTGTTTATTTCTCCATTCTCATGACGTTTCACTTAGAAGAATGGTTTCTAGTTCCATCTAGGTGGTCACAAAAGATCCTAGACCACCATTTTTTTAATGGCTGAGTAGTATTCCGTAGAATGCATACACCATATTGTATTAATCCATTCCTGTATTGGTGGACCCTTGGGTTGTTTCCACGTCTTTGTGATTGTGAATCGTGCTGCTATAAACATTCGCTGCAGTTGCTAATCTCATGAATAAAAAGTGGTGTCTTTTCATTGACTACTCATGTAGGGAATGGGTACAATACTGTGATGCGAATATAATGCTTTTTTTTAAAGAAATTAATCTGGTAGTGTCTATTAAAATGAGATATATAAATACTCCTCATCCATAAATCCAACTTTGAGAAAGCTATCCTATAAAAATAAAAGTATTAGAATATAAAGATAAATGTACTGGCATGTTTACTGCAATGCTATTGAGAATGGCCAAAAAAGGTAGAAGCAAACTGAATATTTCCCACTTGATTTATTCAGATAGCTGCTTTCATAGAGAGGTTTGCTCTTGCAATGGGATATTACACAGCTTTACAGTAATAAATTAATGTCCAACAATCCAAGCAAGTTGCATCATCAAATATTAACCTGAGTAAGTTGCACACTATAATGAGGCCAGTATAATCCAATTTTTAAAGAAGTATAAAAAACCCTTTATGAATAAAACTACATAAGTTTATACATGGTTGTATAGACCTCAAAAAGGTGTGGAAACTCTCACACCAAACAGCCTGTTTCATCACTGAGTGTCAGGGACGGAGCAAAGAGGGAAAACTGTTACCTTTTTCTTTGTAAGCCTCTGTTTTTGACTTGTTGCTACAAGCATATATTTTGTAGCTTGAAAGGAAAATCCAATAAAGTATATACAAAAGGTACTTACCTGATGAATGGGAGACAGTAAAAGAAAGGTGGAGTGAAATTGAAGGAAAATTGAGCCTTAAGCCTAGAAAAGGAGAGTGACAGCAGCTTTTGCTCACTTATGTACTAGATTGGCTTAAAACCTGCTTGAAGGGGAAGTTTTTCTTGCCTTCTTGCACGGTGAAAAGGAATGCTACAAAGTCAGTTCACATATCTTAGCTTGGCATGGAAATTTCCTTGCATGCGGTGATCTCTACTCACCAGTCCAGCCTCACCTCCACCTGGCCATTGCTCCTTACTTATTGGTAATATTGAGGTGCTTGCTTGAAAGCCCATGCTCTATCTCTCATGCACACACATGCACAAGTGTACACATGCATACACAACACACAGGTGTGCACTCACAGGTGTGCACACACATGCATGGGCATGCACAAATGCACACACTCACATGCACAGGTATGCACACATTCACAGGTATGCATACAAACTCACATGTACAGGTGTGCACACACTCACATGCACAGGTGTACACACATGCAGAGGTGTGCACACATGCACATGGGCATGCATACACACATGCACAGGTATGCATACATACACACGGGCATGTACACACACACACTCATGTGCACAGGTATGCACACACGCACAGGCATGCATACAGACTCACACGCACAGGTGTGCACACACAGGCGTGCACATGCACGCACAAGTGTGTACTCACACGCATGAACCATCACATCTGCATTTCATGCTGTTCCCTTAGCCCAGAGCACGTTTCACTCCTATTCTTTACCATTCAACTTGGGAAATACTCCCTCTCCCAGGGCGGGACTAAGCACCCCTCTTGTGAGCCTTCTGAGCATGCTGAGAAAATTTCTAGTTCAGCACTTCCATGTGGGCTTGAAATAATTTGCATAGGTATTATCTGCCCCTCAACATGCATCTTATCTCTACTTCTTGCTTAAACCATTAGCGTTTTGTCCTTCAAAAGCAAGAGTTGTCATGTAATTCCCCCAAACGCTGTGAATTAGGTGAATTTTTATTTGGTTTATATTTCAAATGAGGAAATGGTGCCTCAGAGCAGTTGAGTAAACTGCTCGAGGTCACACAATAGGGTGTTGATAGAATCAATCTGCCAACCTACATCTCCACACACCTACCTTGGGACTTTTCTACTGTGCCCATATTGCTAATTGCAAAAAATATACACTCTCGCAGTCACCCTGGTGACTCTCACTGTCCCCCAGGGTGCTTTGCCTTCCAGGGCAGATTCCTCAGAAGCCTCACTTGCTAAGTAGTCTGATTCTCAGGCAGACTACATTACTCCCATGACCAGGTATATGAGTTAGGAAGTTTCCAGCTGCCATGAATAATTAACTTGAAATCATGTAAGCAATAGGGTGATAGCACATATGCAATATCTCATATGGAGAAAGTTTTGTTTCAACACATCAGCAAGAACTGCAGACCCCATGGGCTTCCCCTTGGCCACCTCCTCTCGTGACTTTTGTCTTCCTCATGGCTACATAGTGGCTGCTGCAGTTCTGGGCCTCAATATCTTCATGGAAAATAGCCAAGAGTGGAAAGAGATGATTCCTGTCCATATCCTTTATAAAGACAGAAACAAAAAATAAATTCCATCTGAGTCTGTGGGTTAGACTTCCCCAATGGTTTGACCTTTGTCCCCAGCTTCTGCGGTCACCAATAAGCCCTTATAATTTCTTGTTAGATAAAAGTATCTTTGTTTACCTTGGGGCCTTGGGCCACAGCAAATTGTCTATGCTAACAATGTTTACCTGGAGGCCTAGGGCCGTGTTTAATCAACTCAACATCTTTAAGGGCTGGAAACTCAGGCCAGTTCAACACTAATGTCACACCTATCATTATGAGTCACTGCTGGGAGAAGCAGATGCGATTCTCAGGAGTCTACCTGGAGAGGGCCGCTGGAAGGGCCACACTTGGTGTCTCCTGACATCTGCTCTCCATGCATCTGTGCCCTTCCACTGGAATAAACCATAATTATAACAACTTCGCTGAATTCTGTGAGTCCCTCTGAGAATTACTGAACCTGAGAGTGGTCTTGGAGACCCCCGAGCCTGCAGCTGGTGTGAGAAGTGAGGGTGGTCTTACAGACACCAGCGCTTTGCAGTGTCTCCATGCCTTTGCTGGCCAGAGGTGGGCTCCACATGTACTCCCAGCCAGTCCGGGCTTACTGCAGTCGCATGGCCGGCCAGCCCTGACAGGGACAGACGAGGAGGTAAACGTAAAAACAAACAGATGAACAAGTTAGCTCTGGGCAGTGAAGGGGCCTTGTCTTTCCTGGAACACATGGCTTGTGATTCTTGGTACTTCTGTTGGGAAGAAAAAAGGAGGCAATCAGACACAGAGGAAGCAACCACCTGTGTCTGCCACAATTGTTGTTGCTTTTTATTCATCCCCAGTGGAAGGAACATAGCCCTACAGAGGGCTTTTCACCCCTTGTTCTTTCTGTTTCTCTTGAAACCATCTAAGCTTCCCATGGGTGAAGAGACAGGGCAATTTTTATCCCAGAGAGCAAAACTGACAAGCTTATCAATGCTCTGGTCCACAGTGGTCCAAAAGTCTTTGAAAAGGGGGTCTGATCTGGTCTTTCATAACTGCCATTTATGTAAAAGAAGACAAAAAAAGACAAATGAAGTAGATACCACCCAGGAGAGGTCTTCCTCAGGGCCTCTTCCCAGACACCAGCCACCTCCTAACAATTTGGGTCTGACGTCCCAACAAGCTTTCTGTGGCTTACGCATTGTTTCTAGAAATACAAGTGCCTAACATAATAGTCATTTTACCTTATTGAGGTTATATACTAGATATTATCCAAAGGCTATGTATCCATGCTCTCACTTCATCCTCAAACAATCATGTGAGGTAAATTCTGTTAATAATTCTTTACATATAGATGAGGTAACTTAGGATCAGAGAGGTGAAGTAACTTGCCCATAGTCACACAGCCAATAAGTGCCATAGTCAGAGCCAGAAGCTTCTCAGTCAGCATCTAGAGTTTCCCTTCTGTGTGAGATCATACAGGCTGGGGGAAGGATTTTATTCTGGAAGCAATAGGAAGCCAATGAAGGGTTTTGAGCTGGTAATAACATGATCATTCTGAAAAGGCATTTGGGTCAGAGTAGAGGGTTTCAGACTATATCTCGAGTAGGCTTGTCAAAATTACTGTAGGCGTTTCTTTGAGATCGGCCTTGTCAGCACTCTGGCCTTGACCAAAGAAGCTTCCCTTTAGTTCTGATTTATTACATGCAGCATTTCATCCAAATGAATGAAACATTTCACATTTTTAGAAGAGAAAATGAGAAATCTATTAATCTAGATGAGGATTGGAAAACCATAGCCTGGGGCCAAACATGGGCAGCTGCACTTTTGTAGATGAGGTTTTGCTGGACATAGTCTTGCCCATCCCCTTACACATTGTCTGGGGATGCTCTTTGCTGTAAACAGCACAGCTTAAAATATTTACTCCCTGGGCCTTCCCCCCAAAGTGTTTTCAACTTCCGATCTAGATCAGGGTTTCTCAAACTTCTCATCGTTGACATTTCAGGCCAGGTAATTCCTTGTTTCCGGAGGCTGAGCTGTGTGCTGTGGGCTTCTATCCTCACACAGTGGGTCACCCGGCCACTTGGGACCCACCCATCTACATGTGTTTGTATTCTTTCCAGATCTGACATTCCAGACATTAATGATTTTTTGTACTTATTTTAATGAAAGTGGTCAATGTTTTTTTTTGTTGTTGTTTGTTTTTTGAGCCAGAGTCTCACTATGTCTCCCTTGGTAGAGTGCTATGGTGTCACAGCTCACAGCTACCTCAAACTCTTGGGCATAAGTGATTCTCTTGCCACAGCTTCTCAAGTAGCTGGGACTATAGCCGCCTGCCACAATGCCCAGCTATTTTTTTGTTGTAGTTTTCATTGTTGTTTAGCAAGCCCAGGCCAGGTTCCAACCTACCCACTGAGCCACAGGCACTGAGCTGGTCAATGGGTTTTGAATGCCACGTTCACAGTGTGTGCCGTGGTGGCATTATCTTTTCTGTGGATAGATCTGTGTTGCTTTTTAGACAACTCCAAATGTATCATTTCACTATTATGTTTTTAAAATAACTCTCCTCTCATTTCTGTAAGCATATACTCATTACGGAGCAGGCTTTGGGCCTTATTTAGGGTCATGGACAGTGACCAGGAACATGGGAATTAGGAGAAGACTGGGTGTTGAGGTTCCAACTTAGTTATTTTTACATCATGACATTCATCGTGTGAGTCAATTAAATTTCTCTGCACTTCAGTTTTCTCATCTCTGAAATGTGGACAACAGTCCAGCCAGTGGTTGTGAAATTCAAATGAGAATAATACATGGAAATGATGGAAATACAAAAGCTCACGTGGATATTATTTTTATATGTATTTCCAAAGTTTTCAACAAAAACATCATCCTGATACAAATTTGAATTTATGTACAGAATAAGATAGTTACATGTCTGAAGCACTATAGTTTTGAGAAAGTTTATGAAACAAATAATAAAATTTTCTCCAGTCTCTTTTGCTGGTAAAGAAATACCACTAGGTGACTGATACCTACAGTGCTGTGAAGAAAAAGGAGGTAATAAATTATGCTACATTTTGTGATTTAGTGAGTTGGGGTATTACTGTGAGGTTAGACAAGAACATGATATTTGATTATGGTATTTCCAGGGTGGTCATGTCAGTACAATAATTAAGGAAAAAGAGCAAGTTGAGACTGTGATGCTTTCCATTTTCACAATTTCTCCTGCTGTAGTAAATTCTTAGAATTAAGACATCCTTTGTACCTGTACCACTATCAAGGACTGAAATCCTTGTCTAAAAATTTATTGCATTATACTAATAGCTATAGAAGCGTCTATAGTTTAGACATTTCCTTGTGGCCAAAAGATTATACAATGGCGTAATCAGGAAGACTGTAACCTAATTATCTTGGTTGAATTTTGATTCAGAATCAGCTTTCCAAGAAGAGTTACGAAGAGTTACAACTACATTTTGTAACCCCGTGTGGGTGGAACTTTTTCTTGCATGTATATGTATGCACATTCACACATGGAAATGTGAGGGATGTCCAAGGAAAGGGTGAAAGGTCTCCATCTGAATGCTGAAAGTGCTGGAAATCTTTCTAACCAGTGTCTTTATCCTGGGCTGGAAGGCAAAACAGATTGCATCCTGCTTCTTCCAGTCACCTGCTTTGTGCCCTTGGGAGAGTTAACCCTCTCTGGGCCTCAGTTTTCCCACCTGTAAAGTGAACCCATTGAGTGAAGAGTCTCTCTCCTCCT
This sequence comes from Loris lydekkerianus, assembly GCA_963574355.1. Taxonomy (NCBI): domain Eukaryota; kingdom Metazoa; phylum Chordata; class Mammalia; order Primates; family Lorisidae; genus Loris; species Loris lydekkerianus. The sequence goes on from CAUYPK010047825.1 coordinate 8,771, forward strand.
CTCCACCTGGTTCTTCCTTCTCTGACCTCCGGTTCCTGTTGAGTTTAAGCCATTTCAACATGTTTAACTCTAAACACCTTCTCTTTTACCTCTTCTGTCACCTCCTGCTGACTTTAATTGTAGTGATATCACCACTGTTATAGGATGGCTTTCCCCAAAAATGTGAAGCATGACTCCTGCACTGCATGAAGAGTGGGCCAGTAATGCTCAGCGTACCTGATACCTGTATAAGGGTATTTGGAGGGTCATTGCAGATGTGAGTAAAGTAAGGTGAGGTCTTGCTGGGTTAGGGCGGGCTTTGTTTTTCTGTTTTCAGACAGAGTCTTACTCTCTTGCCCTGGGGAGAGTGCCATGGTGCCATAACTCACAGCAACTTCAAACTCTTGGGCTTGAACAATCCTCTTGCCCCAGCCTCCTGAGTAGCTGGGACTATAGGCTGCACCACCATGCCTGACTAGTTTTTTCTATTTTTATTTTTATTTTTTTATTTTTTGAGTGGGCAAAGATTTATTAAAGAGGGAACAAAAAGTAGTAAACAGAAGAAAAAACTGGTAAGTTAGGTTTTACTAATATAACTAATGCTCATCAAAAGACACAGTTTAGAAAATAAAATGGGAAGCCACAGATTGGGGGACAATATTGAAAATACATACATTTAACAATTCTGTATGCAGACTAAATCATTCCCATAAATATATTTAAGAACAGAAACTCCCAAATCAGGCAACATATCAGAGTATTTGCTTCACAAAGAAGGTGAAGGAATTGGTAAGGACCATTCCTATATATATAGGAAATTAAAACCAGAATAATATAGAATTTCACACCGACCAAGGTGGGAGTTAAAAAGAAAAAAGAGAAAGGCTGACCAGTTTGTGTATCTACTGTAGGTTTTTCTATTTTCAGTAGAGAAGGGGTCTCGATCTTGCTCAGGCTGGTTTTGAACCCCTGAACTCAGGCTATCCACCCTCAGCCTCCCAGAGTGCTGGTGTGAGCCACTGCGCCTGGCCGCACTGTGTCTTTGCGAGAATAGACAGACACCGAGGGAGGGGGTCAAGTGAAAGTGACTGTGAATTAGACTGTGGTAATTTGTTACATTCACTTTCAGAGACTCACACGGGGGAGGCCAGTGGAAAATCATTCAACAGAGGTTTGAGTGCTGTGTCTACCAGGCAAGGACTGCAGGCAGCCACAGGAGACTAGGAGAGGCAGGGAAGCGTCCGCATGCCGGCCTGCGATACCTGATTTCAGTCTTCTATTCTCCAGCATTGTGACAAAATCAATTGCTGTTGTCTTAAACTACCTGGTTTCTAGTAATTTGTTACAGCATCCTGAGCAAACTCATATACATGTTATTTTATTTAACTCATTAATTAACTGAAGAAATCAGGCAATAAACAGTTCAGAGGAGTCGTCAAAGAAACAGATTTCTAAGGAGTAAAGGACGATTGAAATAAACTACAAATGTACACACAGCTGTCTGGTGTGGGCAGAGTCACCCCTTCCTCTACTGGACACAATTCACTCATGTGTCTGTGAAGCAGAATGACTTCTATTGCCATCAATTATCTATGGCCTTCAAAGTTTACAATAGTTCCCATAAAATCAAATAACCTGGGAGGTACGACCTTGAAAGTGCCTGGTTCTCCACTGTGGCACACACCTTCCCTCCTCTGGTTTCTGATCACTCAGGTTAGAAGCAGAGGGTCATTTTTTAATGAGTATTTCCCTCCTCTGCTGTGCTTCTTTCCAGACTCCTGCCTGTTTCCCTCCTCTGCCCCTCGCCTAGTTTAGGTTCTCAGAGCCTCTTCTGGGATCATTCCTTGAGTTCCCTGATCCCGACCTTCCCTCTGAGCCTCAGAACTGACTCCTGATTCCTGTGCCTTTGAGGACAGAGGTGAATGGAGAGGGTTGGATTGTGACCCCTCTCCAACTCACACCTACCCAGGACTGCAGAGTGTCACCAAATAAGGGAACACAGTCTTGGAAGATATAACTAATTAAAGGTCTTGAGATGAGATCCTGGACCTGGGGTTAGTCTAAATCCTTGATTTATGTTCCTGTGGGAAGAGGCGACATGGTGACACACAGCACAGTGGAGACGGCCCTGTGAAGATGGAGGCGGAGACCAGTGTGATGCCACCACCCACAGAAGTCCAGAAGCCAGAAAAGTTGAAGGAAGATTCTCTCCTAAATTCCCCAGAGGGGGCACAGTCCTATGAACACCTTGGATTTGGCACAGTGAAATTTGATTTTGAACTTCTAGCCTTTGGAACTGTGAGAACATAGATTTCTGCTGTTTCTAGCCACTTAGACTGTGGTAATTTGTTACATTCACTTTCAGAGACTCACACGGGGTAGGCCAGTGGAAAATCATTCAACTTTACCAGCTTTTTCTGAGGACCTACTATGTGGCTTCCAGTCTCTTGCCAGGTGTAAGAGACAGGGAAGCTGTTGATGTCTGGTGGTGCCTGTACTGTAGGAGCTGACTTGCCTTCTCTTTGAGCTCCCAAAGGCGCCCCTTTCCAGTCCATTTAGGTTTTGTCATTGCACGGGGCCCTTGTCACGGCCACTGCAAGCTCTCTCACCTTCACCTCACATTTCTAACACTGCTGTGGGGGGTGGCCACATAGCTGGCATCGGCCATCTCCAGCCAGGCTGCCTTCACCCTGGACCCTCAGGACATGTCTCCAGCTTCCTGTCTCAGGGTGTGTCTGACACTCTGGTGGTCATGGGGTGGCCTGTGGGAATTAATGGTCTTTCACCAGGGACCCAGGAGTATGCGTTTATGTTTGTAGAAGGGTGGTGGGGCAGAGAAATTTGGGCAGAGAATTTGTTTTTTTGAGACAGAGTGTCACTATCACCCTGGGTGAAGTGCTGTTAAGTCAGAGCTCATGGTAACCTCAAACTCTTGACCTCAAGCAATCCTCTTGCTTCAGCCTCCGGAGCAGGTGGGACTGTAAGCACCCAGCATGCCTGGCTGGTCCTTTTTTTTTTTTTTTTTTTTTTTTTATATTAGAGACAGAGTCTCACTCTTGCTCAGGCTGGTCTCTAACTCCTAAGCTCAGGAGATCCACCTGCCTTGGCCTCCCAGAGTGCTGGGTTACAGGGTGAGACACACACACACACACTCCACCTCCGAGCAGAGTCCTCCATGCACCTGAAGACTGAGCACCTGCCCTCCTGGGCCTGAGCCCCTCCTCCCCCATCTCTGTATTACTTTCCCTTCCACCTTGTTCTGCTTCCCCAGACCTTCACTACAGATTCTTACAATACCTCTTCAATGAGCACCTGCATGCAGGCTCTTGTCACTGACGCTGCTCTCAGGAGCCCCGGGCTGAGACCCACCGCCTCCCCACCTCGTAGCGCAGCCTGCTCCAGGTCGTCCTGCCCTGTGGCCTTGCACCTACTTTGTCCTGTGTGGCTCGTGTTTCCTGTTTGACTAGTATGGGAAGATTTGTCATTTTTTTTTTGCCCACTCACATTCTGGGCCAGGCCATGTTTTCATCCTTTTAATCGTCATAGAATAAAAATATGAAGTACAAGGAGACCGAGGTCCATCAGGGGGTTTTGCCACAGGCTTACCCCCTGGTCACCGAAGGTCAGCGCTGCCCGGGACAGGAGAGTGGGGCCTCTGCCATCTGTTGCTCGGGGCTTTCCAGTGCTTGGGGGGGAGGGGAACTGTGGTAGCAAGGAGGAGGCCACTTATGCCTTTTTACTGCTTCCCTGTTATTTTGGGGGGGCAAAAATGAAGAAGCCTTGATGACCCCAAATAGAGTGTCTTATTGAGCTTCCCACACCAGCTGCTGATTTGGAACCTTGCAGTCCTGTATGTCCAGAGTCCTTCAACTGAGAGGCTGACAGGCCTCCATTCCTCTCTGAGGCTCTAGGCACAGTGGTTCTCAACCTTTGATGTAGCAATGAAAATAATTTTTTGGTTGGGGGTCACCACAACATGAGGAACTGTGTCAAAGGGTCTTGGCTTTAAGAATGTTGAGAAGCACTGCCCTAGGGGAGTCGCTTGTATGTACATGTCAACTAAGCTTTTGGAAAAGGTTATAATTTTGGACAAAATTTTGACCTTGGCAACCATAGCTACTACAAAACTTGAAGTGAGCTCCGCTAGCCCCAAGCTAGAAGGCTCATCTTCTCCATCCTGGTTATAGTACAGAAAATGGCTCTCTCTCCTGCCTTTCTACTTCCACACTAGATGGGTCCACTTTTCACATCACCCCCTTGATTAGATTAGCTAGCTCCCCATTTCTTGCATCTCATTGAATAGGCTTTCATCTTCTTAAATAGGTGCCCAGCCACATTTCTTGTCTTGTCTCCCACTTTTGCTCTGGGAGCTTCAGCTATTGAAGACAACTTCTCTTCCCCTATCTCCATAGCTGGTTAAACCCATATTTTAACTTAGAACTTGATTTTCCATCATTTGTCTATAGATTCCTACCTCATTTATAAAAAGGACATTTTAAGTGCTTTCTACTGCCAAAAGTCTTCCAGGATTTTCTCAACCTTTTTCTCCTCAAAACTTTTCTTCCTGAGAAATTGTTTCTAAGAAATGCCTGGCTCATTATTAGCTGTATTTTTTTGTTTTGAAAGTTATATGTTCACTTTTCATAGTACCCTTGAGTTATTGGCTTACTGTTAGGGTGAAAGAAAAGCAGGCCTACTCCAGAGGGAAAGTCAAACAATGTAAAATAATCATGGTGCAGAATAAGTGGAAAAACTAGGGTAACATGACTAACCAGAAATGATCAACCCCTTCCCCCCCAAGAAAAGACATGACAGATATAATTGAAGATCCCATTCTCAAACAACTGGCTGAGATGTTAGAAATTGAATTCAGGATTTGGATGGCAAACAAGATTAACAAAATGGAATTATGAATTCAAGGAGAAATTCAAAAGTTGTCTCAAAAATTTATCAAATTTAAATACAAAACAACCAAAGACTTAATTACACTGAAGCAAGAATTTGCAGCCCTCAAAGATATGAAACATACAGTAGAATCTCTCAGTAACAGAGTGGAAAAAGCAGAAGAAACAATCTCTGACATTGAAGACAAAAACTTTGAAAGCTCCCAAACTCTCAAAGAGGAAGAGAAATGGAGAGCAAAAAACAAATCATTCTCTCAGAGAGCTCTGGGATAATTCAAAAAAGGC
>CAUYPK010047826.1:0-13219 GCA_963574355.1 Loris lydekkerianus
CTTCAGAGCAAGCTCACCATGGAAACTTATGGCAATAAGTCAGGTGCTTGGAAGTTACTGCCCTAGGCGAAACGAACATTCTGACCGTTGGATTACCACACCTGCTCCGGGAATTCCCCACCCTCTCATACCCCCGAGCACACTTCCTCCCTCTTCCTCCCTCTGCTTGTGTTTATATAGCTGTTAAAAAATAAAGTTTTTGGAGAGCTTGATCAGAATCCTGTCTTGCTCTCCGTTCCTTGTGCCTCTTGTCTCTTTCACTCTCTCAGCCCCATACCCTAGGTCCCTGCTGAACTAGCCCTGTGGGCCGGGGCAGGGCGCCAGGCCCCATATACTGGAGGTGGCAGGTTCAAGCCCAGCCCCAGCCAAAACTGCAAAAAAAAAATCATGGGCTTGGCTCCCATAGCTCAGTGGTTAGGGTGCGAGCCATATACACTGGGGTTGGTGGGTTCGAACCTGGCCCAGGCTAGCTAAACAATGATAACTACAACAAAAAGAAAACAGCCAGGCGTTGTGGCAAGTGCCTGTAGTCCCAGCTACTTGGGAGGCTGAGGCAAGAGAATCACTTAGCCCAAAAGTTTGAGGTAGCTATAAGCTGTGATGCCATGACACGCTACCAAGGGCAATATAGTGAGACACTGTCTCAAAAAAAAAAAAAAAAAAAAAAAAAAAATCGTACTACTATGAAACCAATTTATAATCACTCACACTTTCATATGAAAGATGAATCACAACTACACTCTAGGATGAAGGAGGGGAGGGGAGGAGGAGGGGAAGGGAGAGGGGTGGGTAGATAGAGGGAGGGTTAATAGAGGGACCACACCTATGGAGCATATTGCAAGTCCAAGTTGGATCTATCAGGTGTAGAACACAAATGTCTTAACACTGTAATTGGGTAAATGAGGTGAAGGCTATGTTAATTAGTAAGATGTAAGCACTCCAATTTGTACAAATAAGCAACACATTGAATCCCATAATGGTATAAATGTATTCATGATCTATGTACAAATGAATTAATAAAAAATAAAAATAAAAAATCATCACAGTGGGCCAAATGCAGTTAGCACTCTGAGAGCTGAGGCGGGTGGATTGCCTGAACTCATAGGTTCCAGACCAGCCTGAGTCAGAGTGAGAACTTGTCTCTAAAAATAGCCAGGGGGCAGTGCCTGTGGCTCAAAGGGGTAAGGCGCTGGCCCCATATGCGGGAGGTGGTGGGTTCAAACCCAGCCCCAGCCAGAAACTGCAAAAAAATAAAATAAAATTCAGGGTTCTAAAAAGAAGCTTGACATTAAAAAAATAAATAAATAAATAAACATAAAAATAAAAATAGCCAGGTTGGCTCAGCACCTATACCACAGTGGTTATGGCGCCAGCCACATACACCAAGGCTGGTGGGTTCAAACCTGGCCTGGGCCAGCTAAAGCAACAATGACAACTGCAACAACAACAACAAAAATAGCCGGGCATTGTGGCAAGTGTCTGTAGTCCCAGCTACTTGGGAGGCTGGGGCAAGAGAATCGCTTAAGTCCAAGAGTTGGAGGCTGCTGTGAGCTGTGATGCCATGGCACTCTACTAAGGGTGACAAAGGGAGCTGTGATGCCATGGCACTCTACTAAGGGAGACTCTGTGTCAAAAAATAAATAAATAAATATAGCTAGGCATTGTGGCGGGCGCCTATAGTTCTAGCTACTTAGGAGGCTGAGGCAAGAGTTTGAGTCCAAGAGTCTGAAGTTGCTGTGAGGTAGGTAGGACACCACGGCACTCTACCAAGAATGACAAAGTGAGACTATCTCAAAATAATAATAATAATAATAATCATAGTGGGACAGGCGCAGTGACTCATGCCTGTAATCATTGCACTCTGGGAGGCGGAGGTGGGAGGATCCCTTGAGCTCACGAGTTGGGAGACCAGCCTGCACAACAGTGAGACCACATCTCTACTAAAAATAGAAACAGTAGCCGGGTGTTGTGGCAGGTGCCTGTAGTCCCAGCTACTAGGGAGGCTGAGGCAAGAGGATCTCTTGAGCCCGTAAGTTTGAGGTTGCTGTGAACTAGGCTGACACATCACTTTACCCAGGGCAACCAGAGAGACTGCCTAAAACAAGAAAAAAATTCATCAGATGGGCCTCCTTCCTTTTTCTTTGTTGTGACAATGGGGGCCATTTGCTGTCCATGGCAAAGGTATCTTGATCTGTAAGCCCATACCTTTCTTTTACTGTGTAAATCTTTCTTTCTCAATAACGTTTGTTTCATGCTTGCCTTAAAACAAATAAAAATACTAAAACTGATAAGATGGAGGAGGTCCTTGGGGGGAGTGGATGTAGACAAGAACAGAAGAGGCCCAAGGAGCTGGCTGGAGAGGGTAGAGACCTTGTGGTCAGCCTTCAAAAGAGAAGGAAAGTCAATAGCACTGTGACAGCATTAAGAAGAGGCAAAGACACAGAGAATGGGCCTCTGGGTTTGTAATGGGTTGGACAAAGACACCCAGCCGCCTGGGATGGGGCAAAGGCAGATGGGGAAGCTCAGCCTATATAGACACAGCTGGGATGCAGAGTTCTCAGTTTGGGTTTTTCTGCGGAGACATCAGAGCACAGGAAGAGATTCAGCAGAAGAACAAATTGCTAAGGTCAGGAAAAGTGTGGGCACCAACACTTTGAGAAGGTGAGGGAGACTTATAGGAAGGAGAGGGAGACCTAGCAGCAGGAGGGGGGGACACCAGGGACAGGGAAAGGGGCCAGGGGAGCAGGACTTGGGGGCAGATCGGCAGTCGCTATGGGGTCACAATCCTGCAGGGCAGCAGACTGGCACGCCCTCCAGGAACCGGGCCGGGCCAGGGCTGGGCGCAAGGAGGTGGTGCCGTAGGCGGCAGAGGGCGGGGTTCTAAGTGCACTCGCCCCGCCCCACCCCACCCCGCGGCTGGGCGCCGTAGGCCGCAGACAAAGAGCGCGAGAGCGGCTGGGCGGCGCTGGCGGGTGACGGTGGTGGCAGCGCTGCACTCCACTGTCCCTGTGCTGCTGCGCTGGTGGCCCCGGTAGCTGGGCAGGTGAATCCTACCACCCGGCCACCTCCGCCTCTGCCTCCTCCGCCTCATACCTACTCGCTGCCTTCCCAGGGACCCTCCTACAGCCCACCCAGTGGGGCAGGCTGCTCTCTCACCGATCAGGAAATCTCTAGGCAGTGGAAGAGGGAGGGGAGGCTAAGGACAGCTTTGGCCTGGGAAATTCTCAGGTGCTGCAAGGCCTGATACCTCTTTTACTCTCACTGGCAACTCAAGGGGTTAGGGGGTAAATGAACTACATTTCTAGAGACGCCCATGGCTGTGTCACATTTGGACTCTACTTATCCCACACCTCTGCGGAATAGGAAACTGAAGCTGGGAAAGAACAGAAACTGGAAGTTACCACATGCCTGGGAGCCCAGAGTTCTAACCCATGTGCTGGCCCACTCAGCTCTGATGTCTCCAGTGTCCAAGGGACAACTTGGAAGCAGCTGTGACTCTCCAGCTTTCCAGGCCCAGACAGATGTCAGGGGACCTCACAAAGGGTGAGCATCCAAGAAGACAGGAGAAACCCAGAGAAACCCCAAGCTGTCTGCACTAGTTGGTGTCTTTTTAATGGACACACAGACTTCAGAAGCAGAAGACGACGACTTCAGACTTCTCCCAGAAGTCCCTATTTATGTTTTCCTGCCTTTGGGTCTTGAAAATTGTCAGCCCACAGGAACAATGGAACATCTACACACTCCCCTCAGCCAGCTCTCCCTAGAGCACACATTTTTTGCCACCTGCTCTACAGCTCTGTGCACACATACGCACTTGTAGAAGCACTTGAAAGCAAGATGCTGTTACTCCCATCCTCTGTGAAGCCATGACACCATAACACAGCATTGAACACTGATACAGTTAATCACCCTCAAGTCACTCCAGCTGTACCATGTATACTCTTATAACTTTTTTTTGATCCAGGATACAATCAAGAAGCAATACATAAGGCTGGCAGCCGTGGCTCACACCTGTAATCCTAGCACTCTGGCAGGCTAATGCAAGTGGACTGCTTGAGCTCAGGAGTTCGAGACCAGCCTGAGAAGATCAAGACTCCCTCCATGTCTACTAAAAATAGAAGAACTAACCAAGTGTTGTGGCAAGCACCTGTAGTCCCAGGTACTAGGGAGGCTGAGGCAAGAGGATCACTTGAATCCAAGAGTTTGAGATTGCTGTGACCTGGAGACGCCATGGCACTCTACCCAGGGTGACAAAATGAGACTGTCTCAGAAAAAACACACACACATATTACATTTGGTTGTCATCTCCCTAGCTATTATGGCTCCTTTAATCTAGAAGGATGTAGCACCTTTTTTTTTTTTTTTTTTTTTTCCTTTCATGACAATTACCACTGAAAGAGTTCAGTCTTTGTAGAATGCCTGATTCATTTCCCGTGGTTTGGACAAGAGCACCACGTGGGCAATGCTGTACCCCCCAATCCAGCCCCACATCTGCGAAATGAGGCAGGCAGGAGCAGGCTGTCCTACTAGTAGGGGCATTCACCTGGTCAAGGTGGTGGCAGCAAGCTTGCATACACAGATGCATGTTCCCTTCCTGATTTACAGGTAATTTGGGGTAGTACTTGGAGACTCTGTGACTATTCTGTCCCCAACAACCTGTCATCTGATAGTTTGGCCATCCAGTAATTATCCTTGCCTGAACAAATTACTGTATTAGTGACTTCAAATGTCTTCATTAATGTATAAGAATTCTTCTAGAAGGGACACAGCAGTATCCTCCACCAACATTTGAGTGGTCCAGCAAATGTCACAGCTGCCTGGACAAGCCACCCCACCTCCTTAACTCTTTGCCCACTGTTCTGCACAGGGGAAGAAGACAGAGAAGAACAGAGGTCTTCACCTCAAAGGTCTTTTTAGTAATTTGATGGGGGGAAAGGTATATAGATGCCCACAAGAGACAGGTGTATCTTGGCCAGATGTGGGTCATGGGAAAGGAGGGTCAGTTAGCTGCATTTGGATGATGTGAAAGAACAGGCCCGTTCCCTAAAACCCCACCTAGGTACTAACCTCTGAGTGGTCTGGGATGGGGCCTAACTACTTGTTTGTAAGAATCTCGCTTCCCTATTGATGTTGATTTATTTGGGGCACCTATCGACATACCCCAAGTTCCTGCCCAAGTTCTTCACTAATCACAGTGGCATCCTTGGACAAGCTGCATCAACATCACCTGGGAGTTTGTGAGAAATGCAGACAACCAGCCCCCCTGACAGCCCAGTCAGAATGTGCATTTTAACAAGGGCCTAAGGGTGGCAGGCGGTTTGCCCTGGCCCAGAGCGCCCCCTTGAGGAACCAGGGAGCACTTCAACAAAGGAGGATTCGCCAAGCCAAAAACTTCCCTGCAGCTCTCCTCCCTTTCCTCCCCCTCCCTCCCCCAAGCTGCTGGGTGTGTGGTACAGGCCCAGGGGCCACTGAAATCTGATTAATTCCACCCTGGACCCACCTCGCTAGAGGAGAGCTGGCTTCTCAGACACCCCTGTAGTCCTGCCTCAACTTGCAGAGTTTGATTATTGTGCCCTGACATTATCATAGCTCACAGCAACCTCAAACTCTTGGGCTCAAGAGGTCCATCTGCCTTAGGCTCCCAAGTAGCTGGGACTACAGGTGCCCACCACAATGCCTAGCTAGTTTTTCTATTTGTGATAGAGATGGGGTCTCGCTCTTGCTCAGGTTGATCTGGAACTCCTGAGCTCAAGTGATCTTCCTGCCTCGGCTTCCCAGAGTACTGAGATTACAGGCTCAAGATCAACCTCTAGGTATATCACAGTTTTCTAGCACAAGGTCCAGCAACTGAAAACACCCCCCCCCAGGCTAGCCAGCTGGCCAGGGGCACAGTGCCTGTCTAGTAGTCCCAATACTCCAAGCAAGCATGAGAAAGAGGCAGAACAAACTATGGTCCCAGAGCCTGCCTCCAAGCCCCAGATTGCTCAGGCTGGCCTTGCTGGCCTCCACCTCTGCCCACCCACAACCTAAACCATCTGATGGGTCTCACACTTCCTTACAACTCAGGGCTCCCAATCCTGAGCTTTTCCCCCTCCCTTCTCTTCTTTTTTTTTTTGAGTTTTCAAACCCACCATCTCTGGTATATGGGGCTGGTGCCCTACTCACTGAGCCACAGGCACCGTTCCCTCCCCCCCTTCTCTTTAATATTAAAGACATTTTCTGTCACTGGGCATTAACTGAGACATATCCATACTTAAGGCCTTCTCCTTCTAATTTACACCCCCTAATGACCAAAGGAACACCCTAGGGGCAGCAACTCCACCCTCCATCCCATGGGATCTCCAAGGCACATGCAATCTGCTTTTCACATCAGTGGCCCTAGGTAACAAAAGCTCTTTTCGGTCCCATTTAACAGGTAAGGAAACTGAGGCAGAATGACTTGCTCATAGTCACACAGATCTCGGTTGGTGGCAGAGGGGCGATTTGAGCCGAGGCTGCCTCCAATCCTAGCATCAAACCACACTGCCTTTCCCACCAGAAGGAAATAACACCCACTCACCCCCATCACGTCCCCATGCAGACCTGGTGCTCAACCTGTTTACCCCTGAGTATGCATGTGTGAACATGTAGTTCTCGTTTTTTTAAAGCTCTGTTGAGGGCTCCGCGCCTGTAGCACAGTGGTTACGGCACTGGTCACATGCACCAAGGGTGGTGAGGTTGAACCTGGCCCAAGCCAGCTAAACAATGGCAACTGCAACAAAAAATAGCTGGGTATTGTGGCAGGCACCTGTAGTCCCAGCTACTTGGGTGGCTGAGGCAAGAGAATCGCTTAAACTCAAGAGTTGGAGGTTGCTGTGAGCTGTGACACCATAGTACTCTACCAAGGGCAACAGTGTGAGACTGTTTCAGAAAAGAAAAGAAAAAAAAAAAAGCTCTGTTAAGGTATAACTGCCACACAGTGAGCTGCACATATTCCAGTGTGCAGTCTGAAGGTTTCTGAGACACCACTACCACCACCAATATAGTGGCCCTTTTACTTTTTTAAGATACAGGGTCTAGGCTCATTGCCCATAGCTCAGTGGTTACGGAGCTGGCCACATACACCAGGGCTGGTTGGTGGGTTCAAACCCAGCCAGGGCCTGCTAAACAACAATGACAACTACAACAAAAAAAAATACCTGGGCGTTTGGCAGGCGCCTATAGTCCCAGCTACTTGGGAGGCTGACTCAAGAGAATCACTTGAGCCCAAGAGTTTGAGGTTGCTGTGAGCTGTGATGCTACATCACTCTACCCAGGGACACATAGTGAGACTGTCTCAAAAAAGAAAAAGAGGGCTCGGCGCCTGTGGCTCAAGCGGCTAAGGCACCAGCCACATACACCTAAGCTGATGGGTTCGAATCCAGCCCAGGTCTGCCAAACAACAATGACAGCTGCAACCAAAAAATAGCCGGGCGTAGTGGCAGGCGCCTGTAGTCCCAGCTACTTGGGAGGCGGAGGCAGGAGAATCGTTGAGCCCAGGAGTTGGGAGGTTGCTGTGAGCTGTGATGCCATAGCACTCTAGCCAGGGTGACAGCTTGAGGCTCTGTCTCAAAAAAAAAAAAAAAGAAAAGAAAAGATACAGGGTCTCACAATGTCATCTCTCATCCCATCCAGGCCAGAGTGTGGTGGGATCCTCCTGCCTCAGCCTCCTCAGTAGCTGGGACTACAGGAGAAACCACCATGCCTGGCTAGCTGCTTTTCATTTTAGTAGAGAGGGGGTCTCTCTGTGTTGCCCAGGCTGCTCTCAAACTCTTGGCCTTAAGTGATCCTCTCACCTTTGCTTTCCATCCCCCAAAGTATCCTCAAGTCCCTTCTGCCCATCCCCAAATTACTTATATGCTTTCTGGCACTACAGAATTTACTTCAGTGGACCAGTTCGTCCTCAGGAACTCCAAAGAAAGAAAGAACAATTTTAAATTTGGGGAGGGCCAGGCACAGTGGCTTACACCTGTAATCCTATCACTCTGGGAGGCTGAGGCAGGTGGATTGCCTGAGTTCACAGGTTCGAGACCAGCCTGAGCCAGAGCACGACCCCATTTCTAAAAAATAGCTGGGCATTGTGGCAGCATCTATAGTCCCAGCTACTCAGGAGGCTGAGGCAAGAGAATCACCTGAGCCCAAGAATTTAAGGTTACTGTGAGCTATGATGCCACAGCACTCTACTGAGGGCAACAAAGTGAGACTGTCTCCAAAAACAACAACAACAAAAATAAACTAGGGGGACAATGGTATAAAATGGGATGACCTCACCCAGATGATGGCTATCAGAAGGGAATGCCCCTCCCTCAGTTCATCCACTCTACCACAACTTCCCCAGGGCCTACTGTGTGATGTAACTGTGTACACACGACATATCCAAATTGCTGCTTAGAGGAAGCCCCCACTCAAGTGGGAAGGTAATGCTGATAGAGGGGACACTGGCCACCACCCTGCTCTCCTGCACTCAGCAACACTTCCTGCCTCTGTCACACACACCCCCCAGCTGCCTATTTGTTCATGGAGGTCTCCTCCCTAATAAAAAGGGGACCCTTGGCTGGGCACAGTGGCTCATGCCTATAATCCTAGCACTCTGGGAGGCTGAGGCAGGAGGATCCCTGGAGATCAGAAACTTGAGACTCCATCTCTACTAAAAATAGAAAAACTAGGTACGTGTGGCTCCGTGAGTAGGGCGCGGGCCCCATACCGACCCAGGGTGGCGGGTTCAAACCCAGCCCCAGCCAAACTGCAACAACAAAAAAAAATAGCTGGGTGTTGTGGTGGGCACCTGTAATCCCATCTACTCAGGAGGCTGAGGCAAGAGAATCGCCTAAGCCCAGGAGCTAGAGGTTGCCGTGAGCTGTGATGCCACAGCACTCTACTGAGGACAACAAAGTGAGACTGTCTCAAAAAATAAATAAATAAATAAATAGAAAGAAAGAAAGAAAAACTAGCCAGGTATGGTGACAGGCACCTGTAGTCCTAGCTACTCGGGAGGCTGAGGCAGGGGGATCGCTTGAGCCCAGGAGTTAGTTCAAGGTTGCTGTGATCTAGGCTAACACCATGCATTCTACCCTGGGCAAGAGAATAGGACTCTGTCTCAATTAAATGGGGAAACTGAGACCAAGCACAGTGGCTCATGCCTGTAATCCTAGCTCAGGATTGCTTGAGCTCAGGAGTTTGAGACCAGGCTGAGCAGGAGCGAGACCCCATCTCTAAAAATAACCAGGTGGGCTTGGCACCTGTGGCTCAAGCAGCTAGGGCGCCAGCCACATATACCTGAGCTGGCGGGTTCGAATCCAGCCCGGGCCTGCCAAACAACAATGACGGCTGCAACCAAAAAATAGCCGGGCATTGTGGCGGCCACCTGAAGTCCCAGCTACTTGGGAGGCTGAGGCAAGAGAATCGCTTGAGCCCAGGAGTTGGAGGTTGCTATGAGCTGTGATGCCACAGCACTCTACCCAGGGGAACAGCTTGAGGCTCTGTTTCAAAAATAAATAAATAAATAAATAAAATAAAATAAAAACCAGGTCTTGTGACAGGCACCTGTAGTCCCAGCTACTTGGGAGGCTAAGACAAGAGAATCACTCGAGCCCAAGAGTTTCAGGTTGCTATGAGCTATGACGCCATGGCACTCTACTGAGGGTGAGAAGATAAGACTCCTTAAAAAGGGGGGGGGGTTGGTGCCCATAGCTCAGTGGATAGGGCACCGCCCACATGCACTGAGGCTGGTGGGTTCAAGCCCACCCTGACCCAGGCCAGCTAAACAACAATGACAACTGCAACAAAAAGAAAAATAGCCAGGAGTTGTGGCAGGCACCTGTAGTCCTAGCTGCTTGGAAAGCTGAGGCAAGAGAATCACTTAAGCCTGGGAATTTTAGGTTGTTGTGAGTTGTGATGCTACGGAACTCTACCTAGGGTGATATAGTGAGACTCTGTCTCAGAACAAAAGGGGAGGGGGACCCTGAGGGAGGAGTGAGACCTTTTCCACAGTGTCTGCCTGCTGGATCCCTAGAGCCAACATGGTAACTGGTAGGGTGAGGACTCAGCAAGTAGGTGCTAAAGAAAAAAATGCATGGGAGGTCAGCAAAGGGCTGGAAAGGCCTCCTTTGCCCTCCTGAGGGGGCCAGAGGGAAGACAGTGGTCCTGACTCTGCCTCCAGGCCCTGCCAGGTCAGCACCTCCCATGTGCTAGGGAGACTAGTGTGACAGGGGAAGAGCCAAAGAGAGGGCTTAGTGCAGTGCAGAGCAAGATTAGAGACATAATGGGGGTCTCAGGTGGCAGACAAGAGGGACATGGGCTGGCAAGCAGGGTGCCAGAAAAGGTTTTGTAGCTCCTTCCTACCTTTCCACCCTTGGTCACCAGGCCACTTTTTCACTTAATATGAAGTCATCCTGAGAAAGGATACCCAAGAAGGGTAAGGTCTAGGAGAACAGGTCTTAAGGAGACCACAAGGATACACCTGCAGGGTCCTCTCCATGGTGACTCAGCTCTTGGGGATTTGTAGACTTAACTTCTTGGAACTTGGAAATTTCCAAGTTCTGTAGCGGTTGGAATAACATCCCCCGCTTGATTCAAACTGGCCAATGAGAAGGTACCTATGGGTTGGAACTTTTTGACTGGAGATAAAAAGGGAAAGACCAAGCTAGTTGGGGAGCACAGCCATTTCAAATTCTTCTATGCTGTAAGCTCCCGGATGGTGAATAAAGCCCTTCCTCTTGTAAACATGGTGTTTGGGTGCTCTTCCTGTCCATTGGGCCTCATCTTCCTGCAACAATCCTGGTTTTTCACAGCTCTCTCCCCGCTTCCACTTTCTTGGCTAAGTTTGCCAGGAGGACATGCCTGGAATAATGGAAATGGGGTTGACATCCTACTATGCCACGTAAAATAGACACCCTCTGTAGAATAAAGAAACAAAACCATGTGACCATGTCAGCAGCCACAGAAAAAGCATTTGACAAAATACAGCAATCCTTCATGAAAAAACACTCAAACTGGCTAGGGGCCTATAGCTCAGCAGCTAGAGCGCCAGCCACATACACCAGAGCTGGTGGGTTCGAAGCCAGCCTGGGCCTGCCAAACAACAATGACAACTACAATCAAAAAATAGCTGGGGCTCGGTGCCTATGGCTCAAGCAGCTAAGGCGCCGGCCACATACACCTGAGCTGGTGGGTTCAAATCCAGCCTGAGCCCGCCAAAGAACAATGATGGCTGCAACCAAAAAATAGCTAGGCCTTGTGGCAGGCACCTGTAGTCCCAGCTACTTGGGAGGTGAAGGCAGGAGAATCGCTTGAGCCCAGGAGTTGGAGGTGCTGTGAGCTGTGACACCATGCATTCTACCCAGGGTGACATAGTGAGACTCTGTCTCAAAAAAAACAAAACACTCAAACCAGGAATAGAATGGAACTTCCTCAATCTGATAAAGGACACCTATGAAAAAAGCACAGGTGGGCAGCGCCTGTGGCTCAGTGGGTAAAGTGCTGGCCCCATATAACAAGTGTGGTGGGTTCAAACCCGGCCCCAGCCAAACTGTAACAACAAAATAGCCGAACATTGTGGTGGGCGCCTGTAGTCCCAGCTACTTGGAAGGCTGAAGCAAGAGAATCGCCTAAGCCCAGGAGTTGGAAGTTGCTGTGAGCTGTGTGATGCCACAGCACTCTACTGAAGGCAAGAAATAAGACTCTGTCTATACAAAAAAAAAAAAAAAAAAGAAAGAAAAATGCACAGGTAACTTTACATTGATAAAGGACTGAAGCTCTTTCCCCCTTTCAGATCAGGGACGAGGACATGTGTTCAACATTACTGGGGCTGCTCACCAGAGCAAAGCAAAGCAAAGCATTATGAAAAAGAAAAAGGCTCAGCGCCTGTAGCTCAACTGGCTAGGGCACCAGCCACATACACCAGAGCTGGTGGGTTCGAATCCAGCCAGGGCCTGCCAAACAACAATGACAACTGCAACCAAAAAATAGCCAGGTGTTGTGGTGGGCGCCTATAGTCCCAGCTACTTGGGAGGCTGAGGCAAGAGAATCACTTAAGCCCAAGAGTTTGAGGTTACTGTGATCTGTAAAGCCATGGCACTCTCCAAGGGTAACATAGTGTGACTCTATCTTAAAAAAAAATAAATAAAAATAGAAAAATTAGCAGGCATTGTGGTACCCTTAACCCCAGCTATTTGAGAGGCTGAGGTAAAAGAATCACTTGAACCCCAGAGTTTTTGAAGTTGCTGTGAGCTATGACAATACCATGGCACTCTACTCAGGAAGACAGAATGAGACTGCCTCAGTTAAAAAAAAAATAGGCCAGGAGCAGTGGCTCATGCCTGTAATCCCAGCACTCTGGGAGGCCAAGGCAGGTGGATTCCTTGAGCTCACGAGTTCTGAGACCAGCATGAGTAAAAAGCAAGATCCCATTTCTACTAAAAATAGAAAAACCAAAGCAAGAGGATCACTTGAGCCCAAGAGTTGGAGGTTGTTGTGAGCTATGACGACACAGCACTCAACCCAGGGTGACAGCATAAGACTCTGTCTCAAAAAAAATAAAATAAAATAAAATAAATCAGCACTCAGTTGTCAAAAATATGCATTGCAATTTTTATTAATTGGTATAATTACATGTTTAAAATCTCTCCCCAACACTAGAATGATATCTGCTTGTTTACCATTATCAAGGCCACTAATTTAACATCAATTAGTCACCAATGTCAAGCTACCAATAGTTTAACAACCTACTTTCTACATTCCTAGATACTTGAAAATTGGCTCTTGTGGCCAATTTTAGTACTGATCTCCCCCAGCACACAGTTCCCCCAGGACCAAACACTGTGTCTGCACATGGCAGTGACTAAATAAAGGACTGTTTAGTGAATAAATTTTTTAAAAAAAGAATAAAATAAGGTAATCAGGAATAAACTTGACAAAAGAAGTGCTAGGCATTGTTGAAAGAAAGGCAAGAGAATTGCTTGAGCCCAGGAATTTTAGGCTGCTGTGAGCTGTGATGCCACAGCACTCTATTGAGGGTGACATAATGAGACTCTGTCTCAAAATTAAAAAAAAAAAAAAAATTAGGAAGGCCAAGTTAAAGCCAAAAATTAAAGGGCAAGTATACATTATGCAATCTATACATGTACTGCAACTGCAATTGTACCCTATAAATTTATATAAACATTTTTTAAAGTATGTGGTGAGCTGATAACATGGTTATAGC
>CAUYPK010047829.1:0-17078 GCA_963574355.1 Loris lydekkerianus
TATGTTCCAGCTCCATCCATGTAAACATGAAAGAGGGAAAGTCTCCATCTTTCTTTAAGTCTGCATAATAATAGTGTTCTTATCAAAAACACCTGACTTCTGCAGCACCCTTTGTTAGGAATTGAGACTTCAGGTTCCAAAATTTTCCCCAAAGACGAGGAAATTTGGCTCTAATCCCAAAGGACAAGAACATTTCCTAAATGACAATTGATAAGCCCAACCAAGTAGCTGATTAGGATTAGTTGAAGAAGACCAAATGACCCTTTACCTAGAAAATGTGGCATGAAACACACTGCCTTCTCAAGACTAAGGTTCAAGTCTCAGTTTTGCCATTTTCAAACTGGGGACTTTGGCCAAATCATTAAAATCTCTGAGCTTGCAAAAGAGGCCTGGAGATGATGAGATCACGTGCGTTACTCAACTGTTGGGAATGATTGTTTAAAACGTGTCCACACACGTCTCACAGTTTGACTTTGTAAAGGGCACACATTTCAAAGTCAGGGTGAAACTTACCATCTCATTACATCTAACCCTCCATGGTGCACCATGAGGTGGGTGTGAGGGAAGCAGCCGTGTCCCCTCTAACCCCAGAGCCAGTATGACTGGAAGTGCTGAAGGCAAGACTGGATGTTGGGAAAGTAAATCCTTAACTGAGAAAATAAAATAAAAGAGAAAGTAGAGGAGAGAGGGAAATTCCAAGTAGGAACAATGGGAAAAGGCAGATAGAGAAGAAAAGAGTGAGTGAGTGAAGAGAGGAGGAAGAGTGAAGGAAGGAATGTGTTCTGCTTTAATTTTGAAATGGACTTACTAGCTTAGGGCTCCTATCAGTTGGCACATGGGCTGTGTCCCCTAAGCTAGAAGCCTCTTGGGAGTGACCACTGTTGCAAAATGCTTTCTCTTATTTAACTAACTTATTTATTTCTGAAAAGGTCTGCACAGGTTGTACCAGCAATGAGCTGCACCACTCTCTCCTTGTTCTCAAGAAACAGAGACATGCCCCTCCAGTTACTAGAAATCAAGGGTCCAGGAGCTCTAGCCTTCTCTTTAAGCATTGTAATGGAGGAAAGGATGGGAATAAAGTATTACTTTTGGTACTAATACTGAGTAAATAGAACAGGGTTCCTCATAAGGTGCTGAGCTCCCTGTCATTGGAGGCATCCACACAGATGTTAAACCACCACTTGTCAGTGACGCTAGAGAGAAAATTCAGACAGCCACAGCCAGGATCTAATATTAGTGGGAAGAAGCATGGCACGGTATGTGAAGGTGAATATAATAGGGGGTGGTCAGCCAAGTAGAAAGGGAGGGACAGGAGTCAGGGGAGGGTTTTCATTGTTGGTGGGTGGTTATATAAAAGCAAATTGTTTCACAGCCTTGCTTTCAAACAGCTTCCTCTTTTTAAATTTAAAAAATAAATCAAGAACTACTGCCATGTCAACATGTTGCCTTAAAAGAAATTGTTGACAAGGCATGGCTCTGGAAAATGTATTCAGGAAGCAACCTCTGCCCTGCCTCTCCCAGCTGCATTTCTAGATTATAAACATTTATCACTTCTTATCTCTTCCTTCTCTTTGTTAAAAACTTATGACAACTTCTTTTTATCTGGCATGGTACCGACAAATAGAAATATAACATAAGTCACATGGGTAATTTAAAATTTACCAGTTGCATTAAAAAACAGTGAAAAGAAATGGGTGAAGGTAATTTTCATCTTTTATTTAATCCAATATAACCTAAATAATTTCACTTCACCATGTAATTCATTTAATATTATTAATGAGGAATTTTCTTTAAAGTCCAATACATATTTTATACTTACAGCCCATCAATTTGGATGAGCCACATTTCACATATTCAACCACCACTTGTGTCTGCTGGCTGCCATACTGAAGGTCCAGCAGATCTGCCCAAACTGCTGTGCCCAGTTTTGGTAACCTGGCCTTGCCTGGACAGCAGTGTTCCCGCTACTCAGCAGTGCAGGGCCACTGGTCCAGCCTAGCTCCTCGCTCTTCATGGTCCCTTGAGTACGCTATGCTGACTTGCCTTCTACACTCCTGGTTAGGGGTATACCTAATTACATTGCCTCAACTCCTCTATTATCTTTTCTAATTCCTAAAGGTCCAGTGTATTCTCCAGCCAATGTAGTGCTTTAAAAAATGCCACATAATTTTGTAGTCAATTAGATACAACCTTGCATTGGTCACCGCTTTTTAATGTAAGCTTCTCCTCCCTAACAAGATCTTTATCTACTTATGAGGCAGAGGATATACACTGTATTAATATTTTTATTAGGTTTACATTTCTTTAGCATATCTCACAGTACCCAGAACCAGTGTTAAGGCTCAGCTGATTTGCTGACTGAGGGAATCAAAACCACTTCTCAAAAGGTAACATGCTTTGTTTTCTCCTCATTGCTGTAAATACAGCCATTTACTAGAAATAGTTTGAATTCAAATTGTCTTCTCTTATATATTTAGACAGTTAAGAATTCAAGCACCCTCTAAATTACAAAGGAAATGGAAGTCTAATTATCTTGAAAATAGTGAAAAGGAAGGGGGCACTTTTGGGCATTGTGACTTAGCAGCCAAGGTGTCCAAAAGTTAACCTTTAGGAGAATGTGGTATCTCCTGTCATTTTATGATGTTTTGCTTATATTTTCAACTTTCAGGAGGTATATTCATCCCTTAAAACATGATGCTGCAATTTAGGGATTCAGCCACCAGATGGTGATGGGCATCTTGGTCAAGGTTACATAATCCGGACGGCAAGATGTGCAAAATATACGTATACTTAGTTTAAGAAAATGTGATCCTTACAGAACACATTTCAAAGAAAATTCATAAAGATTCTTTGGTACCTTCATAATTTATTAACTACTATCTATTTAATACCTTTCCTAGATGGTCATTAGATGTACCTTTCTATCTCAGACCTTCCCCAGAAGTGCAGGTAAGGGGAAATGGGAGAAGAGAGACTCTAATATGCTGATTATTATTGGTTTGTAATATTGGGCACATGGTTTGTGGGAAAAGAAAAGGAAAGTCATAAAATGAGTATGTGGTTCAACAAATATTTCATGAACGCCTGCTCTGTGCTTGGCATTGATGGGATAATGTGGAGAAGACAGCAAGCGGCTGCCTTTCAGAGGCTGAGATGCTAACGGGGAGAAAAATGACAAACAAATAACCATAAAAATAACCAGGGTAATTTCTGGCAGCGATAAGGGCCATGAAGGAAATAAGCAGACAGTGACTGGGCAGAGAAGGCAGGAAGGCTGCTCTTGAAATGAGTGTCAGAGTAGGCTGAGAGAAGGGTGTTTTTGCACCTGAAAGGAGTGGTGGAGAGAATGTTCAAGATAGAAACATCTGCATTAGCAGTAAAAGGGCTTTGAGACTGGGAGCCATAGGGAGGAGAGTCATGGCTGTGGTTTTCCAGGGTTTAACCTCCTTGTCCCATGAGACTGGGTGAATGACAAGTCATGCACACCCATGAGTGTTGCTCATTAGTTCCTAAAGTCACTCTCTCCCTGCTCCTTCAGCTCTGAGTTCCTAAAACTCTCTCTAAAGCAAAGTGATTTCAGGGCTTAGACTCTGGAGGCAAAAAAACTCAACTTTAAAGCCTGGTTTTGCCACTTACTCACCATGTGACCTTACACTCCCCAGTTTTTTCATCTATAAAATGGGAAGGAAGTAGTACTTACCTCTTCAGTGGCTGGGTAATTAAATGGATAATTTGGACACAGGGCTCAGCAAAGTGCCTTGGACAGAGCACTCCACAAACAACAGTTACTACCCATCCGTTCCTCCAGGTTCTGTCCCTCCCTCTGGCAGCATCCTACGATTACTTGTCCTGATTACTTTTTTAAGGTAATGTTGTTTTAGCTCAGGTGTTAGCATAATTCTGGAACATAGAAAGCCAGTCAGCACACACTGCTCTCCAAATAATCAGAGCATGTGTTCTGGACAGAAGGGAAGGAACTTCTCCCACCTTTGTGATTTCAGTACACTTCTCAGTTTGCAACTGGGACAACAGTTACTATGTGAGCTCACTGGCTGTTTTGTTGGACTTGGAAAAATGGGGCTCTAGCCAGATCTTAGGCCTCCTTTTAAAATGGTTTCCAGAATGCAAGGAAACAAAACAAACAAACAAAAAAACCCAAAAGCTATGGAAACAAGAGAAAGGGGGAAATTATAAAAGACTTCTGTGCAACGCCAATCCCAGTGAAGGATATGAAGAAATAGCTCCCCTCCTCTTTAATTATAGGTAACAACCCTCGCTGCTCTCTCTATGGCATTTGCAGAATGGTTCTTTTCAAAAACAGCTCAGTGCTTTGTAAAGGGGGTGTTAGTAGTTACTACAAAAGATTTCCAGTTAACACACAGGCTCAATTATGTTTTAGACTTTAACTAAGATGTAAAAATATACTATCATATGTAAAATTCTAGCATGGTTTCTTCCATATGTGTGGTTTATTAACCACCTGCAAATTTATCTTGAAACAAAAAAAATGAACAAAATCAAATGGGTGCCAGTGGTTAGAGATCCCACTGGCAGCAACTTGGCAGCAACTGTGTCACTGTCTCATGTAAGTTCACCTCCTGTACCTCAGTTTGCTCACATGAAAAACAATTGCTCTGTGCCTCAGTTTCCCCACATGAAAAACAGGGGTCAAGAGATCTTTAAAAAGTGACAAATCATGATCAGTACTAAAGCTTATGGAAAACAGGGCCTTTAAAAAGCCGGAAGCAATTCCTACCCTGCATTGCCTTGGAACAGTGGGGAGTGGACTGCACATTCAGCCTGTGATGGTGGTCTCCTCGTCCTCCCCAGCCAACTCTGCCTCGGAGGAGAGAGGCTCACCCTCCCGGGGAGTTACCTTCACAAACTGCACATCACTGAGGATGTGCACCGAGTAGTCCGGTGTGTAGAGGTTGTTGTTGCTGCTGTACAGCTGCGTGTTGCTGCCCCCAAAGTCACTGCGCTCGCGGTTTGGAGACTCAGAGCGATTCAACCCGCTGCAGCGAGAAGGAGACCGGTTTACTGCAGATGGTGAGGGAAGGGGAAGAAAAGACAGGAAGGGGTGGGTGGGGAGGAAGGAGAGGGAATGGAAAAAGGTAGAGAGAGAGGTGTTGTTTGTTGAGGTCCCAAGTGACTTGCAGGCAATGGTGACAAATGGCCCTCACCCCTCCTGTCGGTGCCCAGGAAGGAGCTGAGGGGCTTTGCTGATGTTTATTCCTAGGAGGAGCAAATACCCAAGACAGGAACTCACAGCTCCTGTCTGCTCGGGTTGTTCCCCACAACCTCAGGAGGAGGAGCTTTTGCACTTGTCTCCCCAGTCACAGGCAGAGGGGCCCATCTTGGTTCTTGTCTTTAGGTGCAAGAGGACCTGGAATGAGATGAGCTCAGGGCTGTGAACACGGTTTGCTATGATAGGCCATGAGACCGGTGAGGTATTTTACATAAACTCTGCTCATACACTTTATTTGAGAAAGGCCAAGGTTTGCCCTCAAAACCACCTCACAGCACAGACAACCAATCCTCGCTGTGGTGACACATGTTAGTGGGGATAACTCAGGCCTGCTGCAGCACTGGTGGGGCCTGGGACGCGAGTACGGGCAGGCCCACAGACCATATGAATACATATTTACAAGCTATAACTCACATCAATACACTATTAAAATATGTTTTGTCTTGTCTTTGACCAATGTTTATAACAACCCAGAAGGCCAGGTTTGACTCCTTAGAATTCTATGCCAGAAAACAGGGCTGTGTGGGGGAAAGCCAGCCCTGGCCCTTTGGCTTTGGCACCCTTTATCCCCCAAGGCTGTTTTGGTGGGGATTTCTGGGATCCCAGATATCTGAACCATGGCCAAGGATATCCCTTTGGCCCTACAGACTCCTTACCCCATATAGAAGGGCAAGACTGATAAAGGCCAAACTGGAGCCCTCTGTAGTGAGGATCCAGGGCTGAGCTCCCTTTTGCATGGGCCTAAGAAGGGGACTGGAGTAATCCATAGGCCTCTGTCAAAGACCTCCTATAAACGTTCAGTCGAAGAAACACTTCTTAGCCAAGTTCAAAGAAGACAATATTACTCAGTTTCAAAATGGGACTATGAAGCCACCTTCCCCAAGAACAGCAGAAGAGAGGGTACTAAAGGTGACCCTAACATTACCTCAACCACAGAATAACCCTCAGTAAAGGAATGCAAAGCCCCTCCCTTCTGTCTCCTTTTCAACTGCTACTACTTTGCATTTCTCCCCCAAAACAGGGAACAAGAGGCTGCCAGCCTCTTATAACACAAATTTAGTTCAGGGTGCTCAAATGAAGAATCAGATTCTTCATAGATTCTGGTCCTTGCTCTTTCAGGGTAGAACCTTTCTGTCTCTTGAGATAATGCTGCCATCAATCAAAATATTTGATTATTGGATGGGCGTGGTGGCTCACACCTGTAATCCTAGCACTCTGGGAGGTTAAGGTGGGTGGATTGCTTGAGCTCATGAGTTTGAGACCAGCCTGAGCAAAAAGTGAGACCCTATCTCTGCTAAAAATAGAAAAACTGAGGCAAGAGGATAGCTTGAGCCTGAATTGGAGATTGCTGTGAGCTATGATGCCACGAAATTCTATCAAGGGCAATAGCTTGAGTCTCTGTCTAAAAAAAAAATTTTTTTTGATTACCATCTATTTGGAATGACCCATGGACTGCTGATGATCTGTTTAGGTGCTAAACTGTTGTTGGCTGGCAAATCATGTAGCAAAAAGATTAAAATAACAACAGGTTAAATTTTTTCTCATTGCCTTGATGTGACTGTAGAATTATGGATTCCACTTTTAGCTTTCCCCCTTCTCAGTAAATACCAGTTGCTGAAACCTGAAACGTGGGGCAGAGGTTACCTTTGACTTGTTCTTCAGCCCCACAGCAAGTGCTGTTGTCTCTGTCTAACAATGAGCTTGTCTGTCCTATCTGTTTCCACTTAAGTTCCCATTATCATCACCTTCACCTGGGCCACTAATAATTTTTTCTTTCACCTCAGCTGCTACAATCACATTTTAAAAACAAATCAGGATCCACTATATCTGGGGACATCAAACTCCTTGCTATGGCCCTTAGAGCCTCATGACCTGGCCCTTGCTTTCCTACCTGATCTCATCTTGAGAGATCCCTTCTCCTCTCTTCTCCTGCTTTGCTGTAGCCCACTGGCCTCTGTGAGCACCCTCAATCACTCAAGCTTCCTCCCTCAGCAGATGCCACATTCCCTGCTCCCCTACTCCAACCCCGACCCCCAGCCCATGGCCACTTGCTTCTTAGGCATTAGCTCTCATGTGAGATTGCACCTGTTCTGAGGACCTTGCATGGCCACCCTAAGAAGATTCCTCCTGTTTTCCCCTATCACTGCCCACCCCCTGTTCAGTCCTTCAGTGCACCTTTTCTAAGAATTAATTACACATTTACAATTAATTACTTATTTGTCATGTCTACTTAATTCATCTTTAAATTCCACAAGTTCAGACACCTTTTCTGGTCATTGCCACTGTAGTCTCTAGCACAGTGCTTGGTCTAGAGAAAGTACCCAATAAAAATGTACAGAACGAATGAATCAGCACCTAAGGGTTTCTTAAGGGAACACTTAAAATTTAGAATCTAAATTTTGTTCAAATCATCTTGGAATCAGAAAGTCTTTCCTTTACAACCTAAAGTCATTTGAGGGAAGCTGACTTCTCCAAGAAGTTAGGAATGGAGGTCAGGAAACTCAAGAAATGCAGCTGGGTAGAGTTAAATAGTATGCAGCTGGACTCAAAGGGCACCAATAAGCCTCTGGCCTTGGCTTGGTAATGTGAAGAAGGAGCCAGAGGGAACATCAGGACTTTGTTTAATAAGGGCATGTGAAACAGGGAGTCCTGCGGTCAGCTATCTAGGGTCCTACTTATCCACTGGGTGATGGGAGCCCAGACTCTCCTCCACGGGGTAACCAAGGACTGAGAGGGACAATGACAGTGCCATGGAGAATAGAGCAAAGCACCAGAGTAAATGGCGGTAGTGTCAGGCAGAAAAAGGTGCCTCTCATTACCTTGTCCCTTGAAAACAAACTGGCAAGTTCACCCATCTGTGGTTGGCTAGGGAAGTCAGTGTTCTTCCCTACTGGCTACTATTGTGGAAAGGGAGGCAGGTAGTCCTGCAGGAGGGCAGCTTCTTTGTGCAAGAGCAGAATCTGGAAAACCGTACCTTTACCTGATGGGCCTTGACCTTAATTCAGTTTGGACATGACCAAGGGGAGAGAGTGAGAGCAGGACCTGAGGCTTCAGTTACCCCAAGAAGACACCATCCTTCCTTAGCGGCAACTGTGCCTGGCCAAACATGGCTTCATACACCCCACACCTGCTGTTCTACATTCTCAACCTCAATGCCACAATTCATGAAACATTCAGGAAGGATGACAGAGCAACAGCCTTATCTTATCTATTAAACTTCCATTCACAGAAACTTCTGGATCACTCCCTATTGGAAACAGAGGTAACAATGACATCCCAGTTCCCTCCAAAGTTCTTACTGTCCCATCAGTACCCAGCACAGCTATCACATACAGGGGTTTGCATGTGAAACACAAGTTGCATCACCATTATGCTGGGAGGACAAACATGTTTTTCCTTTTAAGCAAAAACAATGCTATTGAAGATTTATTCATAAAATCCTAAAGGATTCCCAACACCAATAAATACAGCTGTCTTACAAAGGCTGGGCCTATAGAAGCAATATTTAAAAGAAAAAAGAACTCTCATCTGATCACAAAGAAGCCTCTGCTCATTCGAGTATTATGCAAGATCAATGTTTTTGTATCCCAGAGTCTGACATTCCTCAATAGGTAGGATGCTGACGACTCTGCATTTTGGTAATTGTGCACATACACTCAGAGGTTCTGAGGGAGGGAAATGGAAATGCTTTCAATAAAAAAGCAGAAGAAATCAGTAACAGACGAGTGTCCCAGCAGCATGGCAAACTAGTTAAAGTTGTATAATTCCCCCTTGGCATTTCCTAAAAGCGCAGAGGCACAGCTTGGGGGAGTGAAGCAATGAGGAAAATCCCAAGTACAGTGCAAGGAGAGCTGAAAGGAGACAGATTTAACAATGACACATAAGACCAACTGCAGGACCTATTAATAGGAGGTACGCCAAGCTGCCAACACATCCCTGACCCACTCTTGTTCTTATATCATACCCTCCAGTTGGCACTGGTGTGACTGGGTGGTGGGTAGCGTGATTTTCTGTTCTAGACTCGCTCCCCAAGAGCTATGGAGAAGTGTAGCAGACCTCATTCCCACAGTCTTTGAGTAGTCTGTCTCCAAGAGATATCTGTCCAACGTGGCTACTTGGCGTTATTGAGGTTGGACGGAGAAGACACTGGGGTAAAATTAGAGATGGGGTGGCAGAAGACAGAAAAAGATGTCACAGTGTAATTGGGGTTGGATGGAATCTTCTCTCCTTTTGCACTAATAGGCAGGTGTTCCCCCAAACCGATACTTAGCTCTGGGACTCTTGCTTTGTTGTGACACCTGTATCAAGGGAACTTTCACAGCTCTACCCTGGAAGCAGGACCTAAGATACAGCAATAGAATGCCCTACTCCCCTTTTCAGTATGGGGATTTGAGGGAAAAGGAGGGTTCAGTGGCTGCCTACCTGCCTACAGCCTTTGGTAGCAGCAGTGAGGGGTGAGCAGAACAGCCTACTTTGGTCACGGTCACTATGCCATGGGCCATCTCTGTTCTCCAAAACAGAAGGAGGAGTTCAATTGCATATGCTTATGAAAGTGCACACTAGAATTATTAAAATTCATCATTCTGGGGTAGTATTCAACATTAGACAACCAGAGGGCCCAAGTGGCCCTCTGTTGAAGCTACAGTGTGAACTCTGTAAGTCAGTCCAAGTCAAGATCCCAGATGAACTCACTCATGTTACATGAAGCTTTAATGGTTCCCAAATGTTCACTATACAAGAACAACCCAAAGGAAAATTTCCACTTTCCACATTTTGCAAAGTAAAAAGATTATTTTTAGGGTCTCCCTGTATAATTCTAGGAGAAAACTATCATCACTAATCTCAAATCACATTATAAAGTGCTCGATTGCACTGAAATAGAAGCCTTGGTTCCAATGTGACTCCTGTCTCCATGCTTTTGTGGATTTGAAAGGACAGTTGCTCATAACTCAAAATTATCTCCACCATCGGAAGAAAAAAGAATAAATGCATCTAGAGAGGGAATGATAACAGCAGTGGGGCTGTGTACTTTCAGGGGGCCTGATCAGAAATTTCATTTATAAATGGAAGCACCTGCAATGTTAGCAATTATACTATATTCTGGAGGTAACCCCCAAACCACTATGCTGTTCTTATTTCAAACTAAGGCTCAAATAGAAAGAAACTCCCCTCTGCGAGGCTGAGGTGGGAGGATTGCTTGACCTCAGGAGTTCAGGACAAGCCTAAGCAAGAGTGATTCTCTGTCTCTACTAAAAAAATAGAAAAAGTAGTTGGGTGTTATGGTGGGCATTTGTAGTACAAGCTACTTGGGAGGCTGAGGCAAGAGAATTGCTTGAGCCCAAGAGTTTGAGATTGCTGTGAGCTATGATGCCACAGCACTCTACCTAGGGCAACAGAGTGAGACTCTGTCTAAAAAAGAAAAAGAATGAAAGAAAGAATAACAGAAGAAAGAAAGAGAGAGAAAGGAAGGGAAGGGAAGGGAAGGGAAGGGAAGGGAAGGGAAGGGAAGGGAAGGGATCCCCTAGGGATTATGATGGCAATATTTGGTGCAGGGGATGGCTGGCCTCAAACCAGTGTGAACACCAGATTCATTAATTTGGGTAATTAAATAAATCATAGCTCTCTAAGGGAGAGTGCCTGTGTTCAGAATGCAGCCAGGTCACAGGCAACAGGAGACAGCAGGATCTGAGACTTGACTCCAGTCCTCATCGCTCTGCCTACTTACTACACAAAGGACACTGATTCAATAGGTTACCTTCTCAGAGCCTATTTCCTTTCCTCCTATTTTCCAACAGTAATTTCTGCCTATCTCCCAAGGTGCTTGTGGGGGCCAAATAAAACAATGACAGAGTTTTCTCAATGTATCTAGATCAGAAATCAAGTATAGAGATAGAACTTTCTAAAAAAGCTGGGGCCTTTTGAGGCCTCTTTGGTGATTTGCAACAAAAGCAAAAGTGACAGAGATAGTAACATAGCATAGGTCTTGGGGATGTCACCAAGTCACTGGGAAGGCTTGTTGATTATCTATAGACACCAGACACAAGAAGGTGGAAAGGAAAGAGGCGAAGGAGAAGCAAGGCGCCCTCTACCTCTTGTTGTTTCCCTGTACCTTGCATGGCTCCACCTTGCAGAATTAAACCAAGAGTGGGAATAAGCTGGTCTTGCTCTTGCCTCTATATCGTTGGGTTGACCCTATCTGCTGTTGGGTTGAACACCCACAGTCACAGAAAATGGAAAGAGCTCTCAGGGGCACATGGCACTGCACCAGTCAGAGCCGGATCAGAAGTCTCAGCACTTTCTGGAGGGACTGCACAGCGTCTCTTTCTGACACTGGATTACCATGAATGCTTTTATAATAAATACTGATGAACTAGAATTACCTTCCTTTAACTGGAAAGTTACAATTAACTCAGTCATCTGCTTAACTCAAGGTTAATTAAAGAGGAAAATCTACCCCTGCTTTGATCCTTGTGGCTGAAAAGTTTTAAAAATGTGCATCTTTCCTTTCTGCAGAACCTTCACAGACAGCACGCTGTTGGCATTCACCAAGATTCACTGCACACGAAGGACTGTGAAGGTCTACGATGTAGTCATTTCTAGATTTGCTGATATACAGGAATAGATCATTTAGCTCGTGAAGGCACCAGATTGGCATGTCATACCAACTGTCCTATTCTGTAGTCATCATGAAGGCATGAACTCGCACAAAGCAAGGAAATCTTTCTTTCTTTTCTTTTCTTCTTCTTCTTCTTTTTTTTTTTTTACATGTAGTAGAAAATCTTTCTTTCTTAGGGGAAAATCACCATTACCATCAAGTGAGAGAGAAAACTTTGGTGAAATTTGAGAAAGTGATTAACTTGTCTTGTATGGTTTTTGAAGGAAAAATGTCATTTGGAAAAAAACAGAAGTCGCCATAAATACTTAAGAAGTTGCAAATTTGGGGGTTTTAAACATTGAGGGTCTGCTATACAGACAGAGAAACAACTGGACTCTTAATGACTGAGGATACAGTTGGGCGTCAGAATTATCCCAGCCTTGGGATAAGGGACACAGAAGTACAGGGTGTAGGAAACTGGACTGTGTTCTAACTGCAGGGAAATGTAACAAATCCTAAGTTTTGTCATTCTTTGCTCTATGAACCTAAGAGAACAACCTCTAGAGAGGAAAATAATATGAACAGTTTAAGTGGTCATTCAGATTTACTGCATTTTGCATTAAGTTATTGTATAGCTCTATGAGATGCTTTACTTGATTAAAAGGAAACCCAGCAACTTTTATTTAATTATTAAGAGAGATTAAGCTTAATGAAAAGTTGTTTTAAAATTTTTAGATGGAGTATCCTTTGTATGAGCGAAGCCAGAGAGAGAATGAGCATCACGTAGTAACATCTCTAGGAAGATGAGGATGTACAAAGAAATGTAAAAGGAAAACAGGTGGGAATAAAGCAGAGTATTCCATTATTTCTTCCCATTTCTCTCCTGCTGCATTCCTCATCCCTCCCCCTCTGCAGTCAGACAAATGATGACAAAAACACTGTTTTTCCAGGTACATATGCAGATACGTCCCTGGAAGGTAAATTCACCAGTGAGGCCACTAAATCCCTGGGCTGTGTATGCAAATGAGTGTTGTTTGTGCAGTGTGTTATGCATTAGTAGTGGGAGTGCCTTTTGGAGATTAGTTCTCATGCAGGACAGTGACAAAGACCAAAGGCTTCTTGCAAACACCACTGAATCTAGGGAGACCCCAAACACCCATGTATGTTTACCTGGGGAGTCTGCCAGAGAGTCTCCTCTGCTGAAGGCGAAGAAGGTACGAGACACAGAGACAGGCACTAAAGAGTCAGGGGCCAAGAATTTGAGAGTTGTGAAGGGAGAGATAAACACAAAAGGAGAGAGATAAAGAGCAAAGTGGGTGAGAGCCTGTTCCTGGATCTTCACAACATCGCATTTCTCTGCAAAAAGGAATTTTGCCCTGAAATTCACACCTTCTTACAAAGTTATCTTTCAGAAAGACAAGAAAATAAAATAGGTTTTGCTGAAGGTCTGAAAACATGTGTAATAATCTTGGAGGGAATTAGATGCCAAGGACAAGCATAAGCAGTGGCCCAGTGGGGAGCGTGTAGGCAGCACCCCTTGGGGTGCCTGTTTTGAGCCAGCAAACATGTTGGGAGCCCAGAACTGCAGCCCCATCAGGTTCTCCCAGCCGCCATGTATCCTGCTCAACTGTAGGAGGTGCCTGCACAGGCATTCAGAGGCCTGAAAGAAAAGTATATGTTCCTGCTAGGGGCCTCCTGAGGAAGCTGGACCTGCCTTGGACCCTTAGGAGCTCCCTCTGTCGTCACAGTGCTGGTGAGGAACTCTGCATTGCTAGGGGATATGGACAAAGCAAGGACAATATTTCTAGAAGTTTTCAAGTGAATCATATTGATGAATTGAATCACAGTCACTTTGTAGCAGCTATAAGTGCTCTGAAGCACCTGTCTTTCTACCACTTCTCCTCTTTCCTCACAGAGTCTGAAATGGTGCTGGTTATTACTGGAGGCCTGGGTGTGAAGGGGAATGTATAGCAATAGTCCGTACCTTTCCTCATCTTGATCCTGATCACGTGGTGTTTCAGCATGAGAATCTGTCTTCATTTCTCTTATCTGATCATTCCCAGAGTCCTTTTCAAGAAGCTAAATGAAGCTAATTTGCAGGTGATAACACACTGAAACAGGCAGCTTCTGCAGTCTTATTTACTACACTAAATGAAAATTATCTATGGGAGCAGAAGTGGGAAGCTATAGAACTACCCGATAATTATTTACTCTGACTTGAAATGTTAGTGAGTATCTGAAGGGTCCTCTAATATTGTGAGACACAATAGAGTAAGAAACCCTATATTCTCAACAAGGATCATGGTTCTTCTAGAATTAAATGTATACGCTGCCAAGCAGATAGGAGACTTGCTGTCTTTATGTCAGCACACCTCTGTGTGCATATGTCCCAGCTACCCTGAGCTCAGGCAGGGTTTCTTCAGAGTGCTCGGCTCATCATGATCCTCCTGGGCTCCCTGGCAATCAGAACCAAGATAAAGAAGACAGGGTACATTGTGTTCCCCTCACCCCATACAGGAAAACCACAGACTTCCTTGTAGCCTCAAGTTCAACTTTGCAGCACAGGTCACAGGGCCAGTGTTATGGCAAACTCATCATCTTCTCACACTCACCGACTGATTAAAGCTGGGCATGTGGTTCTTGCCTATAATGCTAGTACTTTGGGAGGATAAGGTGGGAGGATTGCTTGAGCCCTGGAGTTTGAGTTTGCTGTGAGCTAGGCTGATGATGCCTCTCTACACTCTACCCTGGGCAACAGAGCAAGACACTGTCTCAAAAAAAAAAAAAAAAAAAAAAAAAAAAGGCTGATTAAGTTGCAGGGTGGCTTCAAGGACAGTGGGAGTTGGCTAGGTCAAGACCCTATAAGAATTTATTGGCTTGAGGCTGAGGCTTAAGGTCTCCCATCACTTATATGCTGAGGTTCTTGGCCTGTGAAAAATGCTGGGTGGCTGGACCCTGGGCTGAGTACCCACCGAGGACAACTGTGGTGTGTGACCTGCCTTTGCAGTTATTTCACACTTCACACCACCAAGTAGGGGATATGTGGGGGTGGGGGGACAAAAACTGTCTCTATTTTTACTGGCTAACAATATTTCTTTTTTCTCCTGAAAATTTACAAAGATTCTCAGAAGCATGGAGAGGAAAAGAGAGGTCAATGTTCCTTTTTAGTTAACTAGCTTTAAAGCAGAGATCAGTGTTGCAAATTTCATAAAGTCTCGCTGATAAAATCAAAGGATTTTGATATAAAGAGCTAGAGACAGGAAGGAAGGAAAAGAGGAAATCAGATAACATTTTCCTTCTAGTTAATTTTTTTTTTTTTATTTTAAGGAAGGAAGATCATCTAAATTGGATAATCTGGGAGCCTTATGTAGGTCTTTTTTCCCCTGAGAATTCCCACCTCTTTTGATCTTCTGAAAGAGCCAGAACAGGGGACAGCATTTCCAGGTAACATGAGTAGTCCCTAATATGATGGACAATGGAAATCTCCTTTAGGGAACTAAGGTTTACCTAATCTTATTGCCTGTCCTCACCCATCTAGAGTTCTACTGAGTAATGAGGCTTCCTTCATCAACTTCAATTGATACTTGTTGGCTTCTATAAATATAATATACACATATAATAACATACCGAAGCTTTTAAAAATTTTACAGATCTCCTTCAACTCAAGTTCTGCAGGTGCTTAACTCAAATTCTGCATTCAGCCATCTGTTGGGCTAGGATGTGAAATAACACTGTAAATTGTTCCACTATTTCCACAAATAAATTGCATTTCGGAATATGATGGATCTAAAATCTATATTTCATTGATCTATGTGAACTAGCAAGGAGACTGGATGTGTCTAGGTAAGTTACCAACTTGCTGGATGGTTTGGACCAAGTCATTTCCCTAGTTTCAGTCATGTTAAAATGATCTCTACCCTACTATGTTCCAGAGACTACCAGGTCAAGTTCTGGAACCCTCTGACAGATCCCAATATAAAACACTGAGTAAAATCTTTTTTATGATGAAAGGTAACATCCCATTTGGCCTTAAAATGGGCACTGTAAACACTAAAAGCTGAAAGCAATGCAAAAATTAAGACCAATGAATCAAAAAAAAATCCAGAGAAATAATACTTTCTGGATCACACTTATATCACAATAAATGCCATGCTCTCTAAACACAAGTGCAATAACTCTACACATGAAATAACACAGAAGGGGCAGAGCAAACCAGCCATCAGCCCTGTGCCAGCCCCCACCAACAGCATGCACCGTCAGCTGGCAGACATCCCTTCACCAGCTGAGCAGTGGGGAATCGGGGAAGAGATGCAGATAAGCCACATATTGCACCAGCCTGGGACTTAAATCCCCAAATCTTTCAGTCACTTCTTACTGAGGACATGCGCCACAGGCACAATAGTAGCATACACAAGTTTTCAAGTTAAGGCCAGTGGATGAATTATCACTGCAGAGAAAGAAAGGTTGAACCTTCTTGAAAGCACACAAGCCACCTGCCTGCATTCCTGGCCGATGGCAATAAATGGTGCCTCCACTCACAGTGCCCTCCCTGCTACCCCAATCCCCCCGGCCCCACCACTATTCATCACTTGCTTGAGCAGAGATGCTGCAGAAAACATTCCAGATACACAGAACCTAAGCCCCCACGGTCTGTGAGTACCTGGCAGGAAGCAGTGTTCCTGGCAGAGCATTACAAAGAGCTGCCAGCATTTGTCTTAGCCCCAGCCCAGGCTCCGGGGCTTGGTCCAGGTACCCAGAGTGGGCAGAGGCAGAACTATGATAGGGAGGATGAGAAAGGGGATTGAGAGATACATACGAAAGACAGAGGATCCAGCCAGGCTTCCAACCTTCCGTACGTCATTATCTGAGGACAGAAGGAGGCAATGGGTTTCAGAGGCAATTCAGAAAACACAGCTTCTTATGGGAAACTTCCGTCTCCCACTCTACCCCCATGATCAATTAACCTGTAAAACCCAGGCAATCAAATGGAAGGGGAGGGAACAAATGTAAAAAGCAAGAAACAAATTTGTTTTTTAACGCTGAAATATACCACTCTCCATCTTTAACATTTTATAATGTGATTGCTTTTTCCAATTTAATTATTTTCTCCCTTATTTTTTAGGCACACACTAACTCAAAAACGCCAGGAAGGCTATGTCAACCAGTGTGATGAAAATGTGTCAAACGGTTTATGAACCTAGTATATGATGCCCCATGATCATATCAATGTACACA
>CAUYPK010047831.1:0-59377 GCA_963574355.1 Loris lydekkerianus
CACACCAGCCGCTGACCACCATACAGTAACCATGATCTTTTTTTGGTGGGGTTTCGCCTTTGGGAAGTGCCTGGGTGGCTCATCGGTGTCCAACCACTGTCCTGAATGTTTCCTATTGTCGTAGAGAATCCACTCTTCATCACAGGTGACAATCCGATCCAAAAAAGGATCGTTTTGGTTGTTTAAAAGCAATGAAGAACAAACCTCGAAACATGACAATTTCTTCCAGTCGTTTAAATCGTGGGACACCCACTTTTTGTGCTTTTTTACCTTTCCAATACATTTTAAACCATCAAAAACCACATGGGAGCTGACACCCAGTTCTTCCGCCATCCCACGCACCATTTTTGATGGGTCAGTCTCCACCAGGGTCCTCAAATCCTCGTCCTGGATTACTCTAGATCAACCACTTCGGGGCTCATCTTCGAGGCTAAAATTTCCGGAACGAAATTTTGCAAACCAACGTGGAACAGTGCGTTCATTAACACTATCATTGCCAAATGCCTGGTTAATTTTTCGGGCTGTTTTGGCAGTGCTTTGGTTCAATTTGAATTCGTAGAGAAAAATTGGCTGAAAATCGCTTAATGACATCATATAGTAATAGGCTGAAAAGAATTAAAAAAATTAAAAGTAGAAAAAAATGAACAGCATCAGTGTATAGAGTACAAAATTCTCCATCAGTCAGTATATACCACAACACAGTAGAATAAATATTTATTGAGATATGGAGCTACAAAAACACATGACATTAAAACGGACAAAACTTGTGAAACAACCTACAAACTCTACTCTTCATTCTCTTCCCCTACCCCACTCACCCTTCCCAGTCTCTGATATCTATTTTTCTACTCTTCACTGCATGTGTTCAAATTTTTTAGCTCTCAGATACAAATGAGAACATGCAATGCTTTTCTTTTTATGCTTGGCCTATTTAACTTAAAATTTGATCTCCAGTTCCATCCATGTTCTTACAAATGACATTGCTGAGTAGTATTCAATTGTGTATAAATGCCACATTTCCCTTATCTGTTTATCTCTTCTACCTATTGCCTGTAATAGCCTCCATTTGTAAGTGCAAGTTGAAACAGTCGGATGTTTGTAACCCAGGGAACTACCTGTGTGTACATCTACATATATGTGTGTATGTTCCTTCCTCCTGTCCATTCCACTGACCAAGATAGACATAGCAAAGATTCTTTTGTTTCCATAGTTAAGTTTTGGGGCATGGGTGTGATGTGCCTGTTTGTGTGCATATATGTACCTTGAGGGGATGGGGTGAAAGGAGTAATTGAAGTTAGTGTCACAGAATAAGTCAGTCTGGAAGAAAGCATTCCCAGCAAGAAAGGACACTGAAGATGTCTGTAGCTGGAGAGGAAACGAAGGTACAAGGGCAGTGGCAGAAGTGAAGTGTTGCGTGAAGTTCTTTGATTGGTGTTGCAGAGACAAGACCAGCAGTCAGAATGTGCAAAGGATCGGAGGGCTGTAGCTCGCTCAGGCGTGCAGCAACCCCAGTTCATTTTCACTCACTTATATACCCTAATAATAAAGCATCCTGCATGTACACACATAATCACACATTCATAATCTAAGTTTAGATCAGCTAGTGTCAATTGGTCCAGATAATTCTTAAAATTACAATACAATCAAGTCACAAAAAAGTCATGATCCTTATTTATCTCTTTTTGCTTCAAAGAAAAAAGTATTTATCTGTAAAGAACAGATGTAATCTTTAACTTAGCTGCACATTAAACTTATCTTGATTTACCACTCCTCAGGTCTCTTCTAGGAAATTCCTGACCACAGCATGCTCTGTTTCCAGTGCCTGCCTCCCACTAGATTAGTTTTCTAATCTCTCCCTAGGGTCTTCAAAGGAATATCTCTTCCTGTAGACCTTGAGACAGTTTTAATCAAGAACAAAGTTATGGCAGCCTTTAATGTGGCTTGGCTACAGTGAAGGACAAATATACCTATGGCATCATTTTAGTCTGGTCATTTGGTTTAAAATGCTGACGTTAAGGTCTGGCCCAGTGTTAGGCTGCCTCTCTCTGAATGGCTTGAGACCCAGGAGTTATTCTGATGCCCTCCACTTTCTCATTCCCAGGCAATGGAAGCCGGGCTATTTAAAACAC
Organism: Loris lydekkerianus; assembly: GCA_963574355.1. Taxonomy (NCBI): domain Eukaryota; kingdom Metazoa; phylum Chordata; class Mammalia; order Primates; family Lorisidae; genus Loris; species Loris lydekkerianus. The sequence goes on from CAUYPK010047831.1 coordinate 2,130, forward strand.
AAACAAACAAGTAATGCATCTATATGAGGAATTTATTGACAGCACTATTTTGGCAAAATTTTAGGAAAGCATGATGCAAATCTTAATTTTTTAAACTGATATTTTATTGGCTTATTATACATTTAATTTTGTAACTTCAGTTTTAAGAATCTTGCATGAATTCTGTTGTTTTTTCCTAATCTCATACTGGTATCCCATTGAGGAAAAATTTCAAAAATTAAGAAAACATAATATAAGAGAGAGATTATAATTAAAACTGTGTGTTTAAGAAGACATTTTGTATGTTTGGACTGTAGGAATATTGTAACACGGTCCAGCTCGATTCTGGGATAGATTACCGGAAAAGGGAACTTCCTGCTGCAGGAAAACTGTACTACCTGTAAGTTATTGTTTGTTTGTTTTTATTTTAATTTTTAAAGTTTAATATCTAATAATCAGGAAAAGGGAATAATAAGTGGTTTAATTATTAGAATGTGAAAGGCTAGTTCTGAAGACTGCGATTTTTAAACTACAAAATATTATAGTGTTAATATCACTAAACTGTGTTTAATCATTCATACTTGGTCATTTATAAGCTGTGACTGGATGAAACCCTAATTAGTTTTGGAGGAGGAATGATAACAGATGGTTAGAATATAATGAGTATCTTATAAAAGCGTCTACTATTAAGAAACTATCTTCACTGTGCTAAAGTAATTAATTATTTGTGGACATCTTCTGACAAATGGGCCATTTTCATTCTTTAAAAAATGGTTGTTTTATTCTTTCAGGCAATCTATATTTATCACTGTTGATTGACTTACATACGTAACTGATGTTAAATATATATACACAAATACAACTAGATATCTTTTTATCTTTTAAAAGCTGAGATTCTCCTGAGTAGGAGCAATTTCTAATAATAGATATATTCAGCATGTGCAGTTAATTCTGAAGAACAGATAGAGTTTGTTTTAAAATGTCCTTTGTGAGAACCCGAAAAGGAAAAAGTGCTTTACAAAAGCAAACCGTTGTTTAGTACATGCCAACACTGTTTGGCACATAGTGAGTTTTCCGTAAGTAGATCTGTCTAAGAGCTAATTGTGATTTAACTAAAAGGCATGTTTCTGGTAATTTAAATTTTGATGACAATGTGCATATGAGAGGTTGGGAAAAGTTCTTGTCTTGCCGCCGTGTAAGCAGAAGTACTTTATTGGTTTTGAAGCAGAAATTAGCTAGAAAAATCACATAATTAAAATTGCATGCTTTACAGTATACTGAGGGAACTCTTTTAGTTTATTATTCATATTCTGATGATTATTACTGAAGGTTCTTCATCTATCTTTAAGTACTTTGTCTTTAAAGTACTTTCTAATTAAAAAAAAACATTCTTATAGTACTTTTCCTGCCTTAACTTGAACTTTTTCCTTTCTGTTTCTTTTCTGCTTGTGTATATTGGTTATGTTATTTTTCTGATATTGGCAACATTTCTCTGCTTTCTATGTCTTGATATTCCAGATGTGTGGTACCAATAAATTAATTTATTATTCTCTTTATTCTTTTTTAAAGGAGGTAGTTCATCCCTGTTTTTTCAAAAAGTGTACCTACCCTTATGGAAGAATTAAATATTTTTTAGTGGGAAATTTATTAAATAAAGATGATAGATTCTGTTATAAATCATGGAATTTGTATCCTGGTGCCAAAAAGATTCTCTGAATTTACTACAGGTAAAAAGTCTCCTTTTGCTAGGAGCACAGACAGCCGTTCTCTCTCTCTGACCTACCTACCCTGCATGATTCCTTCCTCTTCCTGAGGACAGCAATGTAATTCTAACCTGAGGAAATTCAGTTTTCATCTGGAAACATGTAGAGGAGGAAAACAGATTCTGACAATGTCCCAGAGTCCAGGAAACTAGAATCTACAAAGAATACCATGAAATTCTTAAAAACATATAAATGTATTTAATCCTCAAGAAAGATAACATTTGTTCATGAATTTAACATCAAAAGAGCTTGACCAGAACCCCCCGGAATAGGTGTCCAAGGATAGAGAGCTGAGGGCACATCTCAGCAGAGAATGTGGCAAATAAACGCAGTGTGTGTCCCTGAGGGGAATCGGGAGCTACAGGCATCTCAGAAGTGTAAAAGCCAGATTAGATGCCAAGGCAGGGTGCTGGGGATGGAGACTGTTGTTTCACATGAGCCCTCGGGTAGAAACACTATCATGACAAAGTAAAAGGAATCTCCTAAGGTCATGTTACTATTTGATTTAATTAGGATTCTTTTTATTTTACTCTCTTACAAAAACATTAACTTTGCTCCAAAATGGACTTTGAAATATTATGCTATATATTGTCTATTAAAACGTGTTTCTCCTTACTACCTTCCGGTCAGACATCTGGAATTGGTTCCTGAATATGCAAGTCCAGACTTCTCTCTTGACAATTTCACTGAAGCCCCAACTGCTTGAAAAGAAAAACAAAATTCTAGCTTCCCCGTGGGGGAACACCAAGCACTATCTCAGGATTTCACATAAGTCAAATCCCTTAGATGATCTTTACCTAAGTAGAAATATTCAGTAACTTGGCATTGTATTAGTTTAATTTTCCAAAGCTAATTTAAAGTGTCCAAAAAACACAATCTAAATAATATTAAGAATTACCAGAGATTTAAAAAACTGCCCAAAAGGTAGGCATGGAGCAAGTTATATAGTGCCTGATATTGTATGGATGCCACAAGGACTAATCCACACAAGGCACTGCATGTTTATTTGTGATCTGTTTCAGTTGTATTTTATATCACATTACATTTAGAAATCCTAGAGTACCTTTATAAATAAATTTCAAATATTTTTGGTTTGCTCAAGAAGTTTTTAATATCACATACAATAAACTCAGATAATTTAAATTTAGCAAGTTACAAAACAGAGAACTTGAGTGCAAATACCTGAACGTTACCTAGATTAAAATACCCCATGTTTTTCCAGTTTTTCACTCTGTGCTAAATGTGTTAATAGGATCACGGCAGAGATGAGCGCATTCAGTTTCTTATTGGTTGCTGGGTGGATAGGCTCAATCTATCCCATGTGTGGAACACGGTTTGTCAAAATCCAGACAGATCAGCCCAGCGCTGGGCCTCCTGTTTGATCGGGGGGGTGGGGGTGAGGGTGGGGCTTGGACGGGTTATTTACTCTGACTGCCCAGTGTTTGTCAAGGTGACCCATTTTATGGTTCAGGAGAACTGAACTGCTTCAGCTTAGCTCTCTGCTTGGGGGCTGATGGTACCAGAGGTTGTTATTTTATATAAGCCATGCACATGGCTTTTTAAACCGGTAACATTGCTGCTGAGTGGCCGTACATTGCCCCCAGGACATTTTACCATCACTTTTGTGAAGGGTTACTGGTTTCCTGGGGAGAGGAGTTAGCGTTACTTTGGGCTTACCTGTGCTCTCTCTTACTCATTCTGGAGCTGAGTAGTATGGATCTTTTTTCCCCTAAGTCTGTTGAAGGATGTGTTTGAGGCAACAGTGTCTATTCAGATGCCACATCTCTGCCATACTAACACACAGACACCCCCCACTCCCAGCACAAGGCCTTAAGGGAAGGTTTTAAACTGAACTAAAAGGGGTGGGAGCAGGCACTGAACTTAGGGTTTTATTTTACCCTGTTTAGAAGCTCATAGGTCTCTTATTATTTCATGGATTCTGGCAGAAGACACAAGAGATCTTGGTCAGAGGTAAAGGGTCTTACGTGTCTTGGTGCTGACAGCAGCAAGACATTAGCATGTTGTGTCATTCCCCTTCTTGCTCCTTAGTCCCATGGGGTGGAGGGGAGTTTTGCTGAGGGCCCAGGTGATTCCTGCAGAGGCGTGCGTTGTGTGTAGAGAGGAACTCTGAGCTCGTGCATCTACGATGCTATAGGGAGAAGGAAGCAAGTCTGCTTTTTGTGTCAAGAGAGACATTGTCTCATCTCCCAAGGTTGCTCACTACAAATAGGACTTTGGGAAATGGCCCAGACATTGCATTCTTGGCATATTCAGCAAGGAGAGACCTAAGGGGGAGTGCCTCTCCCAACAGGGTGCATTTGCCAGCCTTCAGACTTAAGGAAACCAGGCTTCCTCCCTTTGTTTCAGTTGGCTCCTGTCCACTGAAGCCATCCACCACTTCAGCAAAATTGCCTCCAAAGCCTGTTGTTGTTTAACACTTCAATTAAATTGTCTCAAGACCATTTTAGTTTCATGTATATGGATAGGGATTATGGATCATCCTAAAAATGGTGAAAAATAGAATTTACAACTTTTACGACACAGCCCAAATAATCACATAGTTTTATCTATTGATCTGACTTTTGAACAGATTTCAATAAAAGTTTCTTTTTAAAGACTTTTATGAATGGAGATTTCATGTCTTAAGCACTCTTAGTTTTCCACTTGGGAAACATCTATTCCAAATAGAAAGTCATTTTGGAGAATATATCTTTGAACACCATTTAAAAAAATACACAGTTAGAAGAAAGGTCTGTAAAAACTAAGACTAGAACTTATACACATTAAACCTACCTCCCCCAGTGAAACCCTTCAAGTGTCTTGCTGGTGACATTACTAACAAATGTCCCCCTGCCCTCCACTGAGAGAACCAGATCAATGAAAATTAAAAACATTTCTCAGCTCAGTTGTCCCATCTTCCCACACCTAAAACTTTGGCAGAGATGTAGCTTCTGCCTAGATGAATGCTACATTCTGGTTCAGCAGGACAGCAGGACATCTGGGGACATCCTCCCATTCCTCATCTTTACTGTCCCAGGTGATTCTATCCTAGACATTGGAATTTGCTGTTTCAGTTGTAGTTTTTCCTATCAGTTATGTGACCAGCCCAGGCATTTCCCTGTTCAATTCCCACTGAAGAACTATTGAAACTCTCTGCCAAGAGAAGCCACTTTGAACATTTTAAGTCTGGACCTTTTCCTTTTAGATTGTTAATTTGTTTCAGTACCTCCTACTAGACTACCCGGAGTCTCTGTGCATTTTAAGTGGGGCCCTTTTCCTTTTAGATTGTTAATTTGTTTCAGTATCTTGTACTAGACTGCCCGGAGTCTCTGTGCATACTCCATTGAAACAATTTAACTCTCATCGCCTATAAAAATGTTTCTTTTCTTTCTTTCTTTTTTTTTTTTTTGAGACAGTTTCACTATGTTGCCTGGTAGAGTAATGTGGCATCACAGCTCACCGCAACCTCCAACTCTTGGACTCCAGTGGTTCTCTTGCCTCAACCTCCCAAGTAGCCAGGACTACAGGCATCCGCCACAATGCCTGGCTATTTTTTGATTGTAGTTGTCATTGTTGTTTGGCGGGCCTGGGTGGGGTTCAAACCCGCCAGCTCTGGTGTATGTGGCTGGCGCCTTAGCTGCTGAGCTACAGCTGCCCAGCCTGCAAAAACATTTTTATGGTCTTATACTAAATGTGGGCCAGCTATACTCTTTCCCTTTTAGCTCTCTGAATTCTGAATTCTCTCATATGTCTTTTAGAGTCTACTATATTAATATTATTCCTACTTATGACACTAGTTTGTATGGTGTCACAATAGAGTATTGGTGTGAAAATACCACACAATTTAAGAATATAAGATGTATTTAGCAGTAAAAGATAAATATATCCATATGGAAACAGTTGCACAAAACAGAAGACAATAAGGCATAGTCCCAGTTGAAGTTTGAAGTTTTTTTCTGGCCTTTGAGGGCTCTGTAACTGATAAAGGTAGCATCTGATCAGGATGAATACCCTTTGTCATTCTTGGGCAGATGGGTTCATACCCTCATGGTAAGTCCTGATTGTTCTGGAGGCTTTGGCTATGTACCTGCCAGCTTGCCAGGTACAATTACAGGTGCAAACTTTGTGCACTACTTTAATGTTAATGAGGATTGGTGTGAATCACATGTCAGTTTCCTGCCCTTCAATAAGACTATTCACTACCTAGGCCGCCTTCAAGTCTATTCCTCACAGAGCAAAAGACAAACTTCCTGTCTCTGGCAACAAGAAACTGTCTACCTCTTTGAGGTTTTGACTGTTGATTTGTCCATATTAGTTGAAAACAATAAACCTTCAGATTTAAGAAGCCTGAGAAACTGCAAGCAAAGGAGACATGAAAACCACACAACAGCACATCATAGTCAAATTGCTTAAAACAAAGAGAAAATTTCAGAAGCAGCCACTGACAAAACTTATCTCCATTGCTAGTAATTCCAGGTCTTTGGGAGGCTAAGGTGGGAGGATAATTTGAGGCCAGGAATCAGAGGCTACAGTGAGCTATGATTGTGCCATTGTAAGACAGCCTTTCCTCCCTCACAAAAAAGATTTATGATTTTATGTAAAGAAGAACAAATAATGATAGTAGATTTCTTATCAGAAATAATGCAAGACAGAAGATAATCAAGCAACATTATTTGAGGGAGGGAGGGAGGATGGACCTGTCAACCTAGAATTGTCTAGCCAGCAACACTCTTCCAGAAATAAAACTGAAGCAAAACAAATACTTTTTGAGACATAAAATAGGAGAGAATTCATCACTAGCAGACTACCACTAAAATAAATTCCTGCTGGAAAAAGAAAAATGATATCAGATGGAAATTTCATTCTATACAACAGATGAAAAGTACGAAGAAATCATAAACAAGTAGGTAAATATAAGACTTTTTATTATTCTAAAAATCTCTTCAGGGAGGCACTTTTGGCTCAAGGAGTAGGGTGCTGGCCCCATATACTAGAGGTGGCGGGTTCAAACTTGGCCCTGGCCAAAAACTGCAACAACAACAAAAAAATCTCTTTAAAGTTTATTGACTATTTAAGCAGAAATAATGGCAATCTATTATGGGGCTTATAACAAAATAATAAAGTAATACATGAAATAATATTACACAATAAAATACATAGTTACATAATAAAATGTTATGAAAAATGACAACAACAGAACAAAGGCCAGGATAGTACGAAGTATACTGGTAAAGGTTTTTATATTATATGTCAAGCAGTGTAATGTTACTTGAAATCAAACTATGGTAAGTTAAAGATACTTACCTAAAGTAACTATTAGAAGAAAAAAAACAAACCAAGGAGGACTAGCTTATAAGAGGTAAAGTGGAATCTTAAAAAATAATTAATACAAAGTCAGAAAAACAGAAAAATGAGATCAAACAGATGGGACAATAGGAAACAAATAGCAAACAACAGTGATCAGCATAGAAAACATGCAAAGTAAGAGAAGGGAGGCACAGAAGACCCATCGTATATGTCACCATACATCACTTAACAATGAGGGCATTTTCTTTCTTTCTTTCTTCTTCTTCTTTTTTTTTTTTTAGAGACGGAGTCTCACTATGTTGCCCAAGTAGAGTGCCGTGGTGCCACAGCCTCAAATTCTTGGGCTTAAGAGATTTTCTTGCCTCAGCCTCCCAAGTAGCTGGGACTACAGGCACCTGCCACACACCCAACTATTTTTAGAGACAAGGTCTCACTCTGGCTCAGGCTAGTCTCGAACCTGTGAGCTCAGACAATCCACCCACCTCCATCTCCCAGAGGGCTGGGATTACAGGTGTGAGCAACCATGCCTGGCCACAGTGAGGATATTTCCTGAGAGATGTGGCACTAGGTGATTTAGCTGTTACATCTAAGAATTTTATTGGAGTTAATCTTTGCATATGGTGTGAGATAGGGGTCCAACATTGTTCTTTTGCATGTGGATATGGAGTCATCCCAGCATCATTTGTTGAGAACACTCTCCCTCCCTCATGGAATGATATTGACACCCTTGTTGAAAACTATTTTTTAATAGTTTTCTTTTCTGAAAATCTTTGGTTTTGCTAATAGGGTTATACTGGCCTCATGGAATGAGTTTGGAAATGTTCCCTTCTCTTCTGCTTAGATTTTCTTTTTCTTCTATTAGTTTCCTCTATTAGTGTGTTCCATAAATTTTGCATAGTATATTATGTTTTTGTTTTTGTTTTCTCAAAAGTATCTTCTAATTTTTGTTTTTATTTTTTTCCCCTGACCTGTAAGTTTCAGTAGTTTGTAACTTTCTAGGAATTTGTCCATTACATCTAGGTTACCTAATGTGTTGGTATATAGCTGTTCATAATATTCTTTTGTAATCTTTTTTATTTGTATAAATTTTATAGTTACATCCCCTCTTTCATCTCTGATTTTAATAATTTTAGAGTTTTCTGGTCCATCTAGCTAAAGTTTTTTTTTTTTTTTTTTTAGAGACAGAGTCTCACTTTGTCACCCTTGGTAGAGTGCTGTGGTGTCACAGCTCACAGCAACCTCCAGCTTTTGGGCTCAAGTGATTCTCTTACCTTAGCCTCCCAAGTAGCTGGGACTACAGGTGCCTGCCGCAATGTCCAGCTATTGTTTTAGAGATGGGGGTCTTGCTGTGGCGCAGGCTGGTCTCGAACCTGTGAACTCAGGCAATCCACCCACCTCGGCCTCCCAGAGTGCTAGGATTACAGGCCTGCTAATGTTTTGTTAATTTTGTTGACCTTTTCAAATAACCAGCTTTGATTTGTTGTTTTTCTGTATTGTCTGGATAGTCCATATTTCATTAATTTCTGCTAGTCATTATTTCTATTTTTTCTTTTTTTAGGTTTAATTTTCTTTGTATACTTTTTTTAATGTAGTCGTTTATATCTATAACTTTCCTTATAAGAACTGTGTTAGTATATCCCATTAATTTTGCTATATTGTTTCTTCATTTTTGTTTTCTCAAAGTATTTTCTACAGGTACACCACCATGCCCAGCTAGCTTTTAAAAACACTTTTGTAGAGTTAGCATCTTACTATATTGCCCAAGTTAGTCTTGAACTGCTGGGCGCAAGCATCCTTCTACCTTGACCTCCCAAAGGGCTGGGATTATAGGAGATCTTGTCTTTTTATGCAGTCTGACAATCTTTGCCTTGTGATTGAATTGTTTAATCCTTTCATAAATTGTTTATTATTGATATAGTTTTTGGTTATTGGTATAGTATTTACATCTGCCATTTGACTTTTAGTTTTCTTTATGTTTCATATCTTTTTTGTTCTCTGTTCTTCCTTTACTGCTTTTTTTTTTTTTTTACAGTAAGTGACTTTTAGTGTAACATTTTACTTTTTTCAATGATTTTTAGTTGCTTTTTTAATTTTCTTAGTGAAGAACTATCCCTGTGAGAAATATAAAATGTTAATATCATTCAAATTGAAATGTCTCAAATTCAAAATGAAGCATTCTCCAGTACTTGGGAAAAGAAAAAAAAATCAAAATGAAGCATTGTATGTTGCTATATGTTTTGATAAGTAAAGGAATTTACTTGTTGAATAGTAATGAATCTATACTCCTGAGAAAGGAGGGGTCTCTGTGGTGAGGAAATACAGTTGGTTCTCAAAAAGTAGTAGCACAGTAGTATCTTTGTCATAAGAACTCCTATTGACGTATTATCAATGAATGAGGCCCTGTTGCAAATTTATAGCTGTATATTTTAAACTATAACAAAACAACCACCACTTTCTGTTTTATATCCCATACAGTATAATCAGGGATGCTACTTTTTACATTTTTATGTCTATTGGAATTACAAAATTGTCCTATTCAACTTAATTTAAATATATACCTAAATATTTATTAATCTTGCATTAAATCAAGGACTATTGGGTTAAAAATTAATTTTACCATCTATTTGAAACATTTACAAAGTCATACAGCAACCTTGTATGAATGCCTGTGGCTCAGTGAGTAGGGCGCCAGCCCCATATACTGAGGGTAGTGGGTTCAAACCCAGGCCCGGACGAACTGCAACCAAAAAATAGCCGGGAGTTGTGGTAGGCACCTGTAGTCCCAGCTGTTTGGGAGGCTGAGGCAGGAGAATCGCGGAAGCCCAAGAGCTGGAGGTTGCTGTGAGTCCTGTGACATCATGGCACTCCACTGAGGGCGGTAAAGTGAGACTCTGTCTCTACAAAAAAAAAAAGTTCGTCCTGTACAAACTTTGCTATCAGTTTCTATCAGTCAATTTAGTACATATTTTATGTTCTGTTCCTTTATTGAACAGTAATTTGATAATAACATATCATAATATTTGCCTTTCAGCTGGCTAGGTGGGACCAGAAGAGATCTGGCCAATCATATGAAGCTATTGACAAAGTTTCGAATTGTATGGCTGTACTCAGTGATGTATAAATAAATGTAAATAATACAGGCGAGTCCTCAGGTTATACATGAGGTATATTCCTGAGAATGTCTTAAGGTTGGATTTGGTCTGTAACTCATATCCCTGATAAACCGCACATATATGGTAATAATAACAATACTATAGTGGTTCCTATGTGGTAATAACAGTACCATGTAATACTGTAATAATTATAATAATACCATGTACTATAAGAAGTTAAGAACAAACTCATACAAAAAGTTTAGGTAGGAGAAATTTCAAAAAAAGACTAGTAAAGGTTAACACTCACCTAATGTTGCATCCTGTCTTACTGGAAGGGGCATTTATGAGTCAAGAAGGGGGGCTGACATTAATCAGAAGATGATGGTGGAGGTGGTGCTGGGGAGGATGGAGTGGGTGCTGGAGAATCAGGATTTGACTCTGTTGCTGGAGGAAGGGAGCTTATCACTGAAGTTAGTTTCTTGAAAAAAGTATGGAGGATTGTTGGCAAGTCTGTTTCTTTTATTCATCATAAATAACCTTGTAGCAGTTGGCATTCTAACTGCACAGTGAGCCTTTGTAAACCACTTTGAGTTAGGGTCCTTCTCTCCAAGCTTAGCAAATCTGCTCAATGAGTTGAAAGGCTTCAGCTAATTCTTCTGTCATAAGCTTTCTTGGCCCTGGATCTTCTGATTCTTCATGTTCTTGTGTTTCTATCACCTGCCTGTCTATGCACAAGACTAGCTGCTCGTGTAAAGATGCTGCCGCAGTGAACCACGAGGCTTTGCGTACACAGAAGAAACTCATTCCCGAATTATTAATTTAATTATAAATTATATTTATGGGATATATATGGGATATAATATAATATAAATTATATTATAAATTATATTTACTCATATGTACAGAATGCTAAAAGTCCTGTCTGTGGGGACTGCCTGTACTGTGTATATACACAATACGTCTATGAGTAGATAATATATATATTTATACATGTAACAGCACAAAAGAAAGTTCTGAAGTTTCCTTTGAATTCTCATCTCCTTGTTATGTCATCTTCAACTAAATCCCAGTTATAACTAAAGGCCAATCTCCAGAATAAGTAAAACTGATCTAGCAAAAGTCCTAGGTCTTTAATTTGCGATGAGTCTTTTGAAGTTATTATTTTAAAACTCCCCAGCCTCTCTTTCCTAGATGGATGTGACCATCTTTTTCTAATGAAGAAGGGGTTAAGGCTTTTTAACTCTCCACTTCTTCATCTTTGTAGTCCGGTTCTTAAAATTCTTCCATCATTATAGTCTTTTTCAAATTTCATAGAAAAGGGAAATTCGGGGTTCTATCAAGTTGTAATTCTGCATGTTATGCCACTAATTTATTTGGGGGGACAATAAAAGATATAGATTTGATAGAAATTTTATATGGCATTTGCGGCTGAGAAGAGGGGGCGAAGGTCTGGAATTTGAGAGCTGAAGGTGCTAGGTCCCACTTTCTGCATTATACACAGGTCAAGATTAATGGAACCAGGTAAGTTACTCTCCAGGTGAGTGAGAAGGGTGGGAAATTTAGAGATTGAAATGGATCTCTAAACAGTCAATTAAGCCTTCCAGTGATTGAGAAGATAAATACTAGGACAAAATCCATTCTAACAAATGATTCCGTTATGTAAAACAAACCTAAAGGATTTGAAATGCAACCAAGTCTGTTTTATATTAAGGCAAGTATAAACCGACTTAATTTTAGACCTGCCTCCAGCCCCAGATTATGTTTGGTATGAGGACAAAGAGCCGTACAGCATGAATGCACAAGCAATCAGTAGAATGAGAGGGCTCCCTGCCAGGGAAGCTTGGCAAAGAACTCTAAGAGGAAGGGGAAATTTCTCCGCCGAATCAACTCTGGCTCTCTGGAATAGAGAACATGGGGAGAGAGGGTCTAAGGAAAGCCAACCCCATTCTACTTGTTGATACCTTAACAAGCTGTTGATTTTTGAAAGGGGATAAAGGAGCAAAGTGTGGGTAGCATTCTGTTCCCTTGAGTCAATCCTAATGAAGTGGGAGGTTCTTGAAGAAATTAATTTCCATTTAAATTCATGTGTGACCCTCTTCCAGAAACCTCCAAGTGTTTTGGAATTTTTGTTGAGAAGTTCAAATGATCCAGCAATAATAAGGCCTTTTTTGACATGTTCCATTTCTTTGAGTCTGAGTTTTACGTTGAATGCCTCATTTTAGCTATAGAATTTTTTTTCGGAATGGGAACGACTGGTTACTTCTCTTCTCTGTTTACTAATTTAATATGGAAAAATACATCATGATTCTCATACTCCCAAAGCACTCAGCCTTTTAATCTAGGGTACTGTACTCACAGGATTCCCGCAGGAGTCGATGCCAAATTTCCTGGCAACTAAATAGTGGCCGATTCCAGGGCTTTTCTGACTTAAAGACACAGTGGCCCTAGTCAAAGAAAGTAGAAACCCGCCCTTCACTGCAGTTTCCGAGCTTAACAAAAGGTGGGGGAGGCAATGGAATGGGGGACTGCAGAAAGAAAGGAAGGAGGGGTTCCATGTCTTACCCAGGCTGACTTGACCCTACCCTGTCCCCACATCACCCCTAAAAACAGCCTTTGAAAAGAGTGACTCTCTCCCTCATCAGAAATGCCTTGAATTCTCTTACTGTGTTTGATTATCGCTGGGCAGACTTTGATGTCTGCATCTTATCTGCATGAAGGTTTACTTTAATTGTAGCATTGTGTCGATGGGGCAATTTCTCAGAGTTGAGCTGTTTCACAGGAATTAAAGGAAGTCACATAAATTATTTATTTTTACTCAGTTTCCGTCTGTCACCAGAATAGGAAAAGGGGACACAATTGGTAGCGTCTGAACCGAATTCCTTTATTCTCTCTTAATCACTGTGTGATGCTACTCGTCACCCATCCTCAAGATACTCTTCTTTTTGGTTAAAATGGAACTTTACAAAGCTGAACAGGACATTTTCTTTGACAGTACATGACATTATATTCTTGTAGCCACAAAAGAAAACTCTGAATTTAGCTCCTCTTCCACCCTTAAAAAATCATGTTAAATTTAGCACCGTCTTCATGCCACTGCTGTTCCATACATTTACTTTGGCTAACAGGTGTCTCCACTTCCTCAAATTTTACTGGTGAGGCTGGAATATCTTTCAATTACGTTTGTAATTTGAGCTTAATTTAGATCACTCTTTGTATTTTTATATAAACTAAATCCTTGCGTACTTTTGTACACTTGTTTTCTGAATAGGCCTATTGCTCACTTTAAGCCTTATGTCCCAAATGCTTAATTTTTTAAAAACTAGCCGATCCTTGTTCTATTTTAGAGCTTCACAGGGATGGCTATACCTTTAAACATAGATTTGTAGTGGAAAGTGATATTGCAATCTTTTAAAATGGTTTTGCTACAAAACTAACAAGAGGGCCCTGGAGTCATAGACTCACTGCTGCTGCTACTCTAGCTGTCTCCATTGTAAATGCCAACCCGCCTCTCCCCTGTCTTGAAGTTAAAGATGTTATAGATGAAGTGTTTACAATAAAGTTGTGTTCTTGGAATTTCCTACTGAGAAAAGTCAAGAGGTTTTAGGTGTTTTGAAGCATGAATTTTAAAATTATATATATATATATATATATATATATATATCATAATGATATTTCATTAAGAAATTGTTTCTGGATTAACTAATTGGTTGATTAAATTATATTTGGGGGGGTTGCCCCACCCGTGTCTAAAAATATTTTGACATCATTTATAATAGGTCTACCAAAATCACTAAATTGAAAAGATAGAGAATATCACATATTGGCAAAGAGATGGGGCAAGTGGAACTTTGGGTACATTACTGGTGAGAATATAAATTGATACAGTCACTTTGGCAAAACTTCCTGGCAGCATCTACTAAGCGGAAGATAGGTGTGCTCCATGAGCAGCAGTTCTACCCCAGCTATATCCCCAGCAGACATGTTTGTGTCTATGTTTATGAATTGGAATTGTCATAGTAGCACTACTCACAGTATCCCCAAACAGGATACTACACAAATGCTCAGTGTTATGAATTGAATTATGTCCCCTGCAAAATCACAGGCCCTCTATGTAACTGTATTTGGATATAGGGCCTTTAAGGAGGTGAAGTTGAACGAAGTCATGGCTTGGCACGTGTGGTTGAAAGTCATGGCTCAGTGGTTAGGGCACCAGCCACCTACATCACAGCTGGCAAGTTTGAACCCTGCCCAGGCCTGCTAAACAACAATGACAACAACAACAACAACAACAACAACAACAACAACAACAACAAATAGCCAGGTGTTGTGGTGGGCACCTGTAGTCCCAGCTACTTGGGAGGCAAGAGAATCGCTTATGCTCAAGAGTTTGAGGTTGCTGTGAGCTGTGAGGCCACGGCACTCTACCCAGGGCAACACAGTGAGATTCTGTCTCAAAAAAAAAAAAAAAAAAAAAGGTTGAATAAAATCATAAGGGTACAGCTCTAATCTGATAGGACTGGTGTTTTCTTATAAGAAGGGGAAAGGCCATGTGAGGATGCAGCAAGAAGGCAGCCATCTGCAAGCCAGGAAGAGAGCCCCAACTAGAAAGCAGCCCTGATGGCACCTTGATCTTGGACTTCCAGTCTCCAGAACCATGAAAAAAAAAAAATCTTTGTTTAATCCACACAGTCTGTGGTATTTTGTATGGCAGGTCGAGCAGATGAATGCACTCATCAACAGTAGAATAAATATATTGTGGTATTCCCTGCAATAGAACACAGTACAACAACAATAATAAGTAACTTCTATGCACACTGATATAGATGAATCTCACAAATACAACATTGAGTAAAAGAAGCCAGACGCATGTTAATAAAGGAAATGAGTTTTTATATAGAATGAAGCAACATGTACCTTATGCTCAACTTGTAGTCAATTTAGGGCACTCTCTTAATGGTTTGACCCAATGTCAGTACAAAATGAAAGGCACTTTTCTACATCTGGAATATTTTCAACCAGCAAAGATCAGGACTATCAGACAGGACCACATACACCAGAGCTGGTGGGTTCGAATCCAGCCCGGGCCTGCTAAATAACAATGACTACAACCAAAAAAAAGCCAGGCATTGTGGCAGGCACCTGTAGCCCTGGCTACTTGGGAGACTGAGGCAAGAGAATCGCTTAAGCGCGAGAGTTTGAGGTTGCTGTGAGCACTCTACCCAGGGCGACATAGTGAGACTCTGTCTCCAAAAAAAAAAAAAGAAACGTCAAACCGCAGACCAGGAGAAAATACTTGCTCAGGTGGGAGTTCAAGACCAACCTAAGCAAGAGCAAGACCCCATTTCTAAAAATATCTGGGCATTGTGGTGGGTGCCTGTAGTCCCAGCTACTCATGAGGCTGAGGCAAGAGGATAACTCGAGCCCAAGAATTTGAGGTTGCTGTGAGCTGTGACACCACGGCACTCTACCAAGGATGATAAAGTGAGATTCTGTCTCAAAATAATAATAATAATTATAGTATGTAGTATTTATTTTCTGTTAATGTTCCTTCTTATGTTTTTTACTTCAATGTCTATATGAGCTGTGCATCACTTTTGCATGTTTTTGTATTATATAATCTTGTTACAGTATATCAATTTTTAATAGTGATAAGCCATGTGTTTATTATAATATTGTTGTTACACAGATAGCAGTCAAAGTTTTTAGTATAACTCTTGATAGAAAAAGGATTCACTGTTTATAATTATGGCATTATTGTTTGAAAACACAAAATGTTGGGATAATTACAGAATAAGTTATGGTTTCAAGAGTTTTCAAAATTACTACATATTGGGAATTTGGAAACTTTTTCTGAGATTCCCCTGCTTTTTCAGCTTTCTTCTTGTTCATCATGTCAGAAGGACTACAGGTTTTATTTTCTTTCTTTCTTTCTTTCTTTCTTTCTTTCTTTCTTTCTTTCTTTCTTTCTGTCTTTTTTTGAGACAGAGTCTCACTGTGTAGAGTCACCCTGGGTAGAGTACTGTGGCATCATAGCTCACAGCAACCTCAAACCCTTGAGCTCAAGCCATCCTCTTGTCTCAGCCTCCCAAGTAGCTGGGACTACAGGCACGCATCACCATGTCTAGCTAGTTTTTCTATTTTTAGTAGAGACGGGTCTCTCCCTTCTCGGGAAAAAGAGTTGGTCTCAAACTCCTGAGCTGAAGCAATCCACCCACCCTGGCCTCCCAGAGTGCTGGGATTACAGGCATGAGCTACTGCACCTGACCAACTACAGATTTTCTATTGGACTTTCTGTTGACCTGAGCAGTATTGACTGCACTGTCCTCAGTCTGAAAGCTATGGGAATGGGATGAACAGCCCATATCTCTCCCTTCTCTCAGGCATCTGCTATCCTCACTGTCCTGTCCCTTCAGGGACCTGTTTGTATTTGGTCCAGAGTTTACTGTTGCTGTCAGCAGGAGGGTTGGCTGAAGCAGTCCTTACTTGGTCTTCCTAGATGTGTAACTTTTCTCCCTTATCCCATAGCGCACATCCTTGAGTGTCATACTGAGACGGGTACACAGGGAAATAAATATTTTGAGGGCTCAGATGTCTGAAAATGTCTTCATTTTACTTGAGTCATAGTTTGACTGGGTGTGGATAGTCTGACAATAATATCCCCTTGGAGTATTTTAGACACTACACCATTATCTTCAAGCTTCTGTTGTTACTATTACAAAATGTGATATGGTTCAGTTTCTTGACCTTTTGTATTTGACCTGTTTTTTTACTCTTGAAATTTTTAGAAAGTTCTTCCTTTGTTCCTGGTTTCCTGAAATAGCTTGATGATGTGCCTTAGAATGGAATTTTTTCCCCATTCTTTGTGCTGGGTTTTCACTGAACCCTATCAACTTAGATAGTCATGTCCTGTAGTTCTAGGAAATTTAATTTAATTTGTCTTTGATTCCTTTCTTCTCCTCACCCTCTTATATTCTTTGAAATGCTTTCTGGTTAGATATTGAAACTGTGGATTGATCACTTAATTTTCTCCTCGATTTTCCATCCTTTTGCTCTATTTCTTGAAATATTACGTCAATTTTTTCTTCCAATTATTTTCCCAAATTTTGGCTTAGCAGTCATACTTAGCTTTTTTTTTTTAGACAGAGTTTTACTCTGTCACCTTGAGTACAGTGCTGTAGCATCATAGCTCACAGCAATCTCAAACTTTTGGGCTCAAGCAATCCTCTTGCCTCAGCCTCCCAAGTAGCTGGGACCACAGGCACCTGCCACAACGCCTGGCTATTTTAAAAGGTGGGGGTCTCACTCTTGTTCAGGCTGGTCTTGAACTCCTGAGCTCAAGCAATCCACCTGCCTTGCCCTCCCAGAGTGCTGGGATTACAGGCATGAGCCAGTACAGTAGCCTGCTCTCTGTATTTTTTCTTTGTTTCCTCACCCATCTTTTTTCTATTTCTTTACTTTCATTTTTGTCTTTTATCCTAGTGGCTTTCCTTAAATCCCCAGAAGCATTTGGTTGTCCATTCACAGGTAAGACTGAGACATTAAAAAGCTGATGAGAAGTTCTGTGTGCATAGATGCGGTTTTATTGATTGGTGAGCTTCACTGGAGGATGGTAAGGGAGCTGGTTTTTCATTGGAGAACCCCACATGTCAGTATGTGCAGTTCTTTCTTTTGGCTGTTCAGTTCCCTCCAAAGGTAAATCTTTCTGCTTACTTCCTGAGATAGGTTTGCTGGTAGGAGCTGTAGGATTTGAGTATGAGGCCATTGCCCCTTTCTTCACTGATGAAACTGCTCCTGCTGGGAAACACACCAGTTTCTGCTGGTGTGGAGGAGGGGCATGCATCTGGCTATCCACGTAGAGAAGGAGGGAATCTAAGGAACTACTTTTGTCTTATTGTCAAGCAATGTTCTTGCTTCCAGCCCAATTCCCTCACCCATACATTCAAATATATCTGGCAGTGCCAGGCCTTTTGCAAAAGTCTTTGGTGAAGACTGAGTGGCTTCATTTTGGCTCAGCACCCACCTCTCCCTTCCTGACTTCCCAATCTGTTAAGGTCCTGCTCACCTAAGAAGGAGAGTAATGCCAGTTTTTCCTTCTTCTAGGCTCCCCTAACCTTTCCAGATAATTCTTGTAGAACACCCTTCCCCTCACTACTTGTCTTTGAGCAGGGTAAATCCTCCTCCTCTCCCAGGGGCAGGGAGGGAAAAGGCCCTATCACAGATACTGGACTGAAAGGCCAGTGACTCATGGTCCCTGCCCCCCTCTTTTTAGAGGCACTGTAATGTGGGGAAGACAGTGGGATGGTGGAGGAGGGGTGGCGACCCGACTGAAGCTGGGTCCTGCTTGTAGCCATCAGGGGAGGGTCTGGACTTGTTATTGGGGGTTCACTGGCAGTTCTCTTTAGAAAGCTGGAGATACCTAGCACTCTAGCTATCAGCTTTGTGCCTTAATTGCAATTCTATGATGAGGGAAAAGTGCTCAAAAATTCTATACTATTCCCTTCTATGGGCATAAAAATGTACTTACCCACATTCATCTTCATCGGCCATTTTGGTTCATTTTCACTTTTATGATGCCAAGAGCAGTATCACAGTGACCATGCTTGTAGTAGTTAAGATTGTTATAGTTTCATAGGTGAAATTCCTGTGAGTGGACTAGCTGGGTGTTATGAAATGCATGTTTTTAATGCTTTTCTTACATGCTAGCTGGTTGCCTGGAAATCTTGTGGCAGTTTTACCCCCAGCAGTACGTAAGAGTGTTCTTTTTCTTCATAGCTAGGTTTGCTTGGGGTATTTTGTCTTTTTTCTTATCTCTGCCAGTTTGGATTGAAGAAAGGCATCTTATGATTTTACTTTGCATTTGTTATTTTCTTTTGTAAGAAAGAATAATTTTACATCTGCTTCTTGTCC
Source organism: Loris lydekkerianus (assembly GCA_963574355.1). Taxonomy (NCBI): domain Eukaryota; kingdom Metazoa; phylum Chordata; class Mammalia; order Primates; family Lorisidae; genus Loris; species Loris lydekkerianus. The sequence goes on from CAUYPK010047831.1 coordinate 21,181, forward strand.
ATGGAGCTATCTTTTTTATGTATAGTAATTTGCCTGTGTGAATTTCTTGACAATTTTCCTACTTGGGTATTTTCTACTGTTGGAATTCCTTTATCTTTTTTTTTGAGGCAGGGTCTTACTGTGTCACCGTGGCTGGAGTGCAGTGATACCACCATAGCTCACTGCACCCCCAAAGTCCTAGACTCAAGCCATCTTCCTGCCTCAGCCTCCCCAGCAGCTGGGGCTACAGGCCAGTGCCACTATGCCCAGTTAATTTTTCTGTTTTTTGTAGGGTGGTCTTGTTCTTGCTCAGGCTGGTGTCAAATCCTGGCCTCAAGCTATTCTCCAGCCTTGGCCTCCCAGAGTACTAGGATTATAGGTGTGAGCGACTGTGCATGGCTGAAATTATTTTACTGTTAGAGTTGTTTTTTTTTAAATTGTTGGAACTTTTTAATATATTGATAATATGAATAAATGTTGCCACTATGTTCCCAGTTTGCCATCATCTTATTTATTTTATTTATAACATTTTCTGTTATATAGGAAAGTTACATTTTTATATATTCATATTAGATAGGCAGCATAATCTGCTAAGTCTCAGTTTTCTCTTCTGTAAAAATGGGGTAATAACATAAGCTCTATCATGGCTGTTTAACAAATGATAATGTTTGTTATTCTCTGTGTGACACATTGAAAAAATTCAGAATCATCTAAAATTTTTATTAGAATCACAAAAATGACTCAAAAGACGTTTAAACGATATGAAAAAGGATAGTGAATAAAAGTGTAAATCTTTTAGGCTAGTATAGATAGGCAGGTTTTAATTTCTGCCTTTACTTTTCTAATTCTCTTCTTAAAAAAAACTTAATGAACTCTGATTGATGCATTCTCTTAAGTAGGAGAATCTGAAGTCTGAGTAGAACATGAAAAGACTAGTGTTTCCTTACAAGTTTTTTCTTGTAAGGGATTATGGACATAATGATTTCTGGTAAGGATTCCTTTCTTGGCATCCTTATTTATTTTATATCCATCAGGATATGTTTAAAAAACCTAAAAGCATATACTAACCTCTCCTGCTTTTAAGACAATATGAAGATGAGTTTCCTGTCTTCCAAGAGGTCAATAAACGTACTCCTTGAGGTCAAGTGCACATTGCCTTTCAGTAACATAAACTGCTTTTATGCATTGCTTTTATTTTTAAGCTACTTAACTAATAAAATTTTTTATTTTACATTTGTAACTTCTGAATAAATTCATAATAATGTAATAGTTCTTATAAGATGCTATTATAATAAAAGTAATGTGATTCCACATATAGTTTTACTATAATTTCACAAGTGACTCAGAAGATATGGCCTGATTGATGGATGTCTAATGAGTCACATTTTAATAATATTGTATACTAGAGCACAGAGCAAAAATGAAATCACCACCAAGGAAGTTTGTAAGCATTTGGATGTTTAGTAAATATGCTTTAGGAGACCTATCCTCAGACTGAGTTATTCTTCGTAATTCAGTTCTACCCCTATGTTGAGTAACGTGCCTATTCTAAGGAAAAGTTAACTTTTTAAAAGCTAGCAAACATCCTGGGTGGCTAGTGGTGCTCCCTGCTCTCCAGATCTCAGCTCACTTCTCCAACAGTCTTTCTCATGTATACCAAAGGTGGAGTTGGTTCCAGAAGAATTCTCAAGAATGATGTGTAAATATACATGTGCTTGGTGTGGCCGTTGACATTTGTGTTGGTTTATGTGATTTCTTTATTCCTTTACAATTGTTTCTTTATCTCTATAATCACTCCATAGTGTCATTTTATTCCTTTAACATGGCTCTATTCAAATATCATACAAGACTTCATGAAAGTCAAATAGCATTTCCTCCCCAAAGTTAACCATTGCAAATGATGTTTTTAAGATGTTTTGAGGTGAAATGGTTCTTACTTGGAATGTGACAATTCCAGACCCTTCATAATGACTGTGCACTTCGTTGCATTTTAAAGGTATTTGTGTCTGGTTCAGTGGCTCATGCCTATAATGGTAGCACTTTGGAAGACTGAGGTGGGATGACTGCTTGAGACCAGAAGTTTAAGACAAGCCTGGGCAACATAGCAGGACCCATCTCTATAAAAAATAGAAAAATTAGTGGGGGCATGGTGGCATGAGCTTGTAGTCCAAACTACAAAAGAGGCTGAGTTGAAAGGATCACTTGAACCCAGGAGTTTGACGTTGCAGTGAGCTGTGACAGCACTGCACTATAGCCTAGGTGACAGAGAAAGACCTTGTCTCAAAAAAAAAAAAAAGGGGCATTTGCTCTAGAACAGTTGATGAATTGGGTCCTTGTGTGTTAAATGCCTACCACTTGATAATTAACTTCAAGGGAGAAACTGTTGAAGCTTAATCTAAAGAAAAGATAATCTATTTTTACCATTTTTCTTTCTGCTGGCTTTTCAACATGGATGGATAAATTTTCTTTTTATTAATTTTTTTTTTCCTTGAGACAGAGTCTCACTATGTCGCCCTCAGTAGAGAGCCATGGCGTCACAGCTCACAGCAACCTCAAACTTGTGGGCGTAAGCGATTCTCTTGCCTCAGCCTCCCAAGTAACTGGGACTACAGGTACCCGCCATAACACCCAGCTATTTTTTGTTGCAGTTGTCATTGTTGTTTAGCTGGGCTGGGCTGGGTTCGAACTCGCCAGCCTGCGTGTATGTGGCCAGTGCTGTAACCACTGTGCTACAGGCACCAAGCAGGACGGATCAATTTTCATTGAAGCTTTATTAAGATGGATGTCCAGAATTTAGCTTAGTTGCTTCCACAACTAGATAAGAGTGATTTGTGTGTCAAAATTAAGCATATTGGCAGGTCATCCTGTAAAAGTCTGCAGGTAGAGTTGAAGTAAACTTACATTTTTATTTGAAGTTCTTTTTAACAGTGTTTATTTCTTCTGCCAGTTATTTTATTTTATTGACTGTTAATTTATCAACCCCACTTAAAAAAAAAAAGTGAGAGGAAAAAAGGCCATAGCATTATCACATTTGTATATGTGAGTTCCCTAAACCATATGGTGATTTCTAATTAGAATACAAAAGGTTCTGTGATGAGACTAACTTCCTAGTAGCTGGCATGGTGGGCACCAGGGAAGGAGAGCGCTTTCTTGAATTTCCAAGAACGACACTTCTGAGAGAAACTATGTGGTCCCTAATTGTCCTTATACAAAAAGTCTGATAAAGTTATTGATGTGCAGATCTAGCTGGTGTTTTGGAGGTAGTAATTTAATTCTGGGTGTTTGATCCTCTCAGTCAGGGGATTGACTTGATTTTTTTTAAAGCAGCTTCAATATTTAATTCCACATGTACCCTCTCAGTAGAGATTTCAAAGGATACTTTGCTGGATGCTTGACTGCCTTGTCTATTTGCTCTTGTTTTGCATGCAAGAGAGAGCCAGGAGCTTTCTCCTCATTGTGTACACATAGTATTAATGGATTTACTCTGCCTGTATCGTCTCATTACTGGAAGCAGCTAGAAGCACAGAAGTCTTTCAGTGTATGCAAATAAGGCAGAATCATCTACCTGAGAGTTAATATTCTCCTCTTTTGAGTGTATTCTAAATCTAATGTTTGTATTTAGAGCATAACATCCTGTTCTTTTTTTTTATGGGCAAAAAGCTAAGCAGGCTCAGGCAGCTGTTTGATGTTGGCTTCAAGTGTTATTAATTTCATATTCTATTATTCTTTTCACTGTAGCACAAGTGAAGCTGATGTGGAGGCTGTCATGGATAAGTTGTTTGATGAGCTGGCTCAGAAACAAAATGATTGTACGTAAGTTAATTTCTCTTGAAAGAGAATACATTTAGAACACAATGCCCAATCTCCACTGACCAATTAATAAGTTCCATTGCTGTATATGGGTTGATGCCACGCTCAAGTGGCAGTCATTGTATCAGCATTTTGTCTAATTTATGTGTTGAATCATGTGCTATTATTCATCAAGCTATGCATTTCCTATCTGTAAGAGATGAATTTTATAGTAATTATCCAGACAAGATTGAGTCTTTGTTCATGTTCCCATAGTAACTAGACCAAGGATTCTAAAAGTGCAAGGCAGAGAGCTGCGGCTGAATAAAGCCTGTGGAACCATTGCCGACTGCATATTTGAAGAGCTGTGTGAGAGAGTAAGTATCCAGGCACGTCCAGACGCATCGGCCTTTTCACATGTTAAAATACTTCGTGTTTTCCCCTCTGCCTGTTTCAGATTTTAAAATAAGATTCACAGAGTCAGAACTCATTTAAAAGTCTCATTAAGGAAAATGTTCATCTATATTTACCATGTGCTTTTTATAGATATTGGCACAAAATTTGCACTTACAGGGGCTCGGAAGCAATATTTAAAATGCAGAGAGAACTGTTGCTAGAAGCAAAAATAAAATCAGTTTCAGGGCTGTTTTGTGAAAGTCAAACAAAAGAGATTTTTAGAAAAATTTTGAGGTGAGGTTAGTGTGTGGGAAAAAGGAAGATGACGTAATGCTGCCATGGTCCACGGAAGCATGACATAAAAGCATTTTCATTCTTTGTACACCTTGCCCATCTGTTCTTGCTATAATATCTGACCTATTTTGGCCATGGTCAAAGAAAGTGAATTTCTGTAATTGTGGTATCTGTATAATAGAAATAATGTATTCAGCAGCAGAAAAAATATATACCTGTATGCACACACATTCATGTGAGAAAGACCCTGATTGCAGATTCATTATAGATAGGAATTCTGTCTTTTAAAAACTGTAAAGTTCTCAGTTCTCAATGGATAGTCAATGTATTTATTGATTGTAAATCTTGAGGAAAACAAGTCAAAATCAGGCATATCTTCAAACAATTCTTTGATTGGCATGTATAAATTAATTCCAGCTGGTCTCTGATTTATCTTGACTTTTTAGGTAACAAAGAAGGGTTGTTTTCCACTAATAGAAAAGAGAAAGTCTGATGTATATGGGCAGCCATTTTATGAGGGCTTTTCTTAAAAGCTAGTGCCTTAATTACTTCTAAATAGGGTAAACTTGTAATTTTGAAGGCAGAGATATGGATCCAGTTTGCAATTATTTAGTGCTTCCGAACCAATAGAGTTTAGGATTGGTTAGGATCCCCTGACAGGTGGTTAATGTCGACCTCTGCCAGGGAAAGGCATTCTGGGTCATAAGGACCCTTCACATTTCTATTGTATCAGTCTTGTTAAGGTCCAAATAACCTAATATCTACAGACAAAGTTCTATTGAGGCCATCTGTTTAAGTTTTATTTATTTTGCCAGAGAAATAAACTTGAGAATCTCGTATATCCAGAAGATAAAGCTTGTCTACCTATTCCAGAAGAGAATCCAGTGGGGAAAGGGAAAAGACAGGCCTGTTCAATCTGGCGGGAAAAAGGCAAAGACGGTCTCTTGGAGCAGATACGGAGAATTTATCTATATTCTTTTATATGCTTATCATTTTAGGAATCCGAAGTAAGTGACCAGGAAAAGGCCACTTAACAGGGGCCAAAATCTTCAGTCTCTTTTTACTATATGAGAGTGATGGGGAAGAAGGTTGATTTCTTTATCTTGAAAAAATAAAAATAACACTTATAAAAATAAGTCATTCTTATCTGACAAAAATATGGATTATAGTGGCAACTATAAACTACCACTCTTAGAATAAACAATGAACAAATTTCCGTTTCTTTTTGGCATAACTTTCTTTACAAAATTCTAGGATGAAATTACATTATATCCTTCATTTCACAATCTGGTTGTTCCATCATGTAGGAAATCATTTTTATAAAAAAATTTTTATAAAAGTGTTTCTTAAGTTTTTCAAAATCCTTTTTAACTTCATGAATAAGTCAATTATTTTCTTTTCTGTGTTTGTGTTGTCAAATCCCTGTTGACTATTTTCTTCTTCAGGTTGGCCACGTGCTCACTTGTCAGTGACTTTGCAGGGATAGCTTTGCCCTTTCTTTGCACTGTATTTGTGGGATGTTTTTTACATTGGACAAGCACTGAGTGATGGACAAAAGGCACTGGCGTGATGGGTCGGGGTAGGTCCTAATATTAAGCTGTGTGGGATGCTTGAGGAAGGACTTTTTAAGTGATCATTTCATTTGCGAATATTTTCTTGTTATGATGATTTTGCATTTCTTTGCAACTTTATAACTGTGGCAATCTGGATATTGGATACTGGCATGAAGAGAACCATTGAAATCATTCAACTTTAGATGTAGCTTAAAACTCTTAATTAGGCTATAATGATCTTATGAGCCAGGCTAAATAGTTGCCAAAAGCTGTTCAGTGTGAAAGAAAAACAAAAATCCAGGGCTGCGCCTATAGCTCAAAGGAGTAGGGCGCTGGCCCCATATACTGGAGGTGGTGGGTTCAAACCTGGCCCCAGCCAAAAACTGCAAAAAAAAAAAAAAAATCCAAACCAAGGTAAAGAATCAGGCATCTAGTGTGTCTGGGACAGTCCCAGCTTTGGATTGCATATTCTTAGTTTTCGGGGCAGCTCTCAAAGCCTAAGACCTGCCTGACCACCATGACCAACACCTTCCGGAAAAAAACCTTTGACAAGGAGTAGTGATGGGTTGATAGTCTGTAATGATTATTTGTGAACTGTGGCCCCTTCCAAGGAAAAAGTAATATAGAAATGTATTTATTGGTGGTGTGCTAAGGTAAAATGAGGGTTTGACTGGAAGTGCTTGACATGTCTTACGTAAAATGAAAAAGGCCCAGGCATTCTGTTCTTTGCCCATGTCTTCCCTCTCTGTCCAAGCACAGATCCTCAGATCTGGAATTCTGCAGGGTAACTTGTGCTCTGTCAGTATCTCTGGGATTCTCTTTCTTTGTGAATCTATAATTCCACATGGTCGTGCTCAGAGTAGCAGCCCCAGATAGGAGACTCTATAGACATGCATAATAAAAATGATAGTAATAGTAATAACTAATATAGCCATGTGACAGGAATCATTCCATGTACTTTATATTAGTTCATTTAAGACTTACAATGTTATTGTCCCCGTTCTGTAGGTGGAGATATTTAGACAATGAGATGTTATTTTCCCAAGGTCACACAGCCAGTAAGGCATAACCTGGGCTTAAACTCCTTGGTAGTCTGAGAGTCGGGTTTTGTGCTTTTAATCACTATAGTATATCTGAAAATGCTCTGGACAAGTTCTGCCTCTAGTCACTTCTTTTTCTTTTTCTTTTTCTTTTTGAGGCAGAGTCTTGCTCTGTCATCCAGACTACAGTGCAGTGCTATCATCACAGCTCATTGCAACCTCTAAATCTTAGGTTCAAGTGGTTCTCCTGCCTGAGCCTCCTCAGTAGCTGGGACTATAGCCATATGCCACAACTCCCAGCTAATTTTTCTATTTGTTTGTAGAGATGGGTCTCACTCTTGCTCCTGACCTCAAGCATTTTTTCCCACCTTGGCCTCTCAAAGTGCTAAGATTATAGGTGTGACCCATCATACCTGGCCTCTGCTTTAAATCTTTAACATAAAATCAAGTTCAACCATGAAGCACAATCAAATGCTTTGTGTACTCCTACATCTGAGCTAAGCTTTGAGACTTTATTTTTTGTTTGAATTTTTAGGCCAGGGCCGGGTTTGAAGCTGCCACCTCCCGTATATGGGGCCAATGCCTTACTCCTTGAGCTACAGGCGCTGCCCCAAGCTTTGAGACTCTTATGGAGCATGAAGCTGGCTGGGGAACAGATACCCTCACGTCCTGAAAGCCTTCCTCTGTGTTAAAAACCTTAGTGTAGAACTGTTAAACTCATGTCGTTGGCAGGTCCCCAGTACTGGGTAGAGCTCCTGAACCCTTCATCTTCTTGAAGCCTGTATGGGTCCATTACCTCCGTGCCAGGGTTCTCAAGCCTTAGGCAGGCTCCTCCCTTTATCTCTTAGTAAAGTTATTCTTATTTTCTCTTTCTGTCATGGAATGAAAAAGATTGGTAGATGCTGCCTTAGAGAACTTTCGGAAGGCAAAAATGATGATATGTTTGTCTTTGTTCCTTGCCAATCCCTTCATACCAGAGCTATGGTAAAGGAGAATGAAGATTCATCTCTGTGGACGTGACCTGGACTTAACCTTGATATAGTTATTTGGCTTAGTCGGAGGGTTGTGGAGAAGTCAGAAATATAGTTACTTAAGTCAGTGGTTCTCAAAGTGTGGTATATGGACCTGTACAGGACTCTGGAGACCTTTCAGTGATCTTGATCTCTAAACTCTGAAATAATACTTGGCGACTTTTTGCCTTTCACTGCAGTGGTATTTACAGTAATGGTGCAAAAGCAACGAGGGGTGAATCTGCTGGCCCTTTGGCAAGAATCAGGGAAGTTGCACCAAACTATATTTTGCCCTTCACTGCCCGTAAAAACAAAGAAAAACCTAGTTCCATTTAAGAATAGCCTCAGGGATGGAGCCTGTAGCTCAGTGGGTAGGGCGCCGGCCCCATATACCGAGGGTGGCAGGTTCGAACGTGGCCCCGGCCAAACTGCAACAACAACAAAAAAATAGCCAGGCCTTGTGGTGGGCAACTATAGTCCCAGCTACTTGGGAGGCTGAGGCAAGAGAATTGCCTAAGCCCAAGAGCTGGAGGTTGCTGTGAGCTGTGACGTCACTGGATTCTACTAAGGGCAACAAAGTAAGACTCTGTCTCTGGGGAAAAAAAAAAAAAAGAATAGCCTCAGGCTGGGCACAGTGGCTCTCGCCTATAATCCCAGCACTCTGAGAGGCTGAGGCGGGTAGATTGCTTGAGTTCCTGGATTCGAGACCAGCCTGAGCAAGAACAGAACCTTGTGGCAGGCACCTGTAGTCTCAGCTACAGTGTCAGTTGGCTACTCGGGAGGCTGAGGCAAGGGGATTGCTTGAGCCCAAGAGTTCAAGGTTGTTGTGAGCTATGATGCCAGGGCACTCTACCCAGGGCAACCAAGTGAGCCTCTGTCTAAAAAAAAGAATAGTCTTGAAGAAATAGTAAAAATTACTTTGTTAAATCATTGAGAATATGTCTTTTTAATATTTTTTCCAATGAAATAGGAAGTACACAAAATACTTCTACTATGTACCAAATATTCCGGTTGTGCTGAGGAGAAGCACTTACAGAGTTGTTTGAGTTGCAAGCTGAACTAACCACTTTTTCCATGAATACCATTTTTATGTGCTTGGAAGACTGAGTGACAGACAAACTATAGTTTCTCAGATTTGGCAGACATTTTCTCACAGTGTTTGACAGACATTTTCTTGAAAATAAAGTAATACTGTCATTTCAAGGAAACAACTGACAATATTTGTTGCCAATGATACAATTTGCACAAACAAGTGAAAATTAGAATTTTGGAAAACTTGTTTCTACCATCTGAGCTTGACAGCTTCCCAATTCTTAAACATTTTTTTCTGATGAGACTGATGATGATATTAACAAATGCAGTATTTTGATAATTGTAAAATTAAATGTGTCAACATTTGGAAGATCTGTATAACTAATTGCACCAATATTTTCCAATAATGAATGCGTGCTTTTACAGAATCATATGTGACAAAAGATCCATTTAAAGTGCAAGAAAGGCTAGTGGATTTTAATATAACACAATCCAAAAAGTCTACTGATACCATTTTGGAGTCTACACCGTAATTAAGCAACGAACATTTTAAAAACTACCTCTTCTCAAGTTAAAACAGTTTTTTTACTAGGGCTCTCTTTTTAAGAGTAATTTTGGGCTGGGCACAGTGGCTCATGCCTGTAATCCTAGCACTCTAGGAGGCTGAGGCGGGTAGATTGCTTGAGCTCAGGAGTTCGAGACCAGCCTGAGCAAGAGTGAGACCCTGAGATCCCCTCTCTAAAAATAGCCAGGTGGCAGGTGCTTATAGTCCCAGTTACTCAGGAGGCTGAGGCAAGAAAATCACTTGAGCCTGAGAGTTGGAGGTTGACCGGGCATGGTGGCTCACGCCTGTAATCTCAACGCTTGGGAGGCTAAGGCCAGTGGATTGCCTGAGCTCACAGGTTCAAGACCAAGCTGAGCCAGATGGAGATCCTGTCTGTAAAAAATAGCCGGGCATTATGGCAGGCACCCACAGTACCAGCTACTCAGGAGGCTGAGGCAAGGGGATTGCTTGAACCCAAGAGTTTGAGGTTGCTGTGAACTATGATGTTACAGCACTCTACAAAGGGCAACAAAGTGAGACTCTGTCTCCAAAAAAAACAAAAAAACAAAACAAAACAAGAGTTTGAGGTTGATGTTAACTGTGATGCCAAGGCACTCTAGAGAGGGCAATAAAGACTCTGTCTCAAAAAAAAAAAAAAAAAAAAAAAGAAGAATTTTGGGTTTATAGAAAAATTGGGAAGAGGGTACAGAGAGTTTTCATATACCCCTCATTTAGTTTCCCCTATTATTAATGTCCTACTTTAATAGGGTTCATTTGTTACAATTAATGACCCGCTGTTGATATACTCCTATTAACTAAACACCTCACTTTATTCAAATCTGCTTTATTTTGATCTAAAGTTCTGTTTCTGTTCCAGGGTCCCATCTAGGATAATCCATAACCCTTAGTTATCATGCCTCCTCAGGCTCCTCTGGACTGTGACAGTTTCTCAGGCTTTTGTGGGTTTTGCTGACCTTGACAGTTTTGAGGATGACTTGACAGGTATTTCATAGAATGTCTCTCAGGATTTGCCTGATGTTTTTCTCAGGCTTAGACTAAAACTAGGGGCTGTTGGGAGCAGACCACAGAGGTCAAGTGCTGTTTTCATCATTTCCCATCAAGAGTCCGCATGTCAACCTGGCTTGTCACCATTGATGTTATCCTTCCTCACACCCGTGTTTGATCAGGGCTCATCTAGTTTTTCCACCTTAAAGTTACTCTTTTCCTCCCTTCTAGAGTGTACTCTCTAGAGCAGCAGTTCTCAACCTGTGGGATGCAGCACACAGGAACTGTATTAAAGGGTCACGGCATTAGGAAGGTTGAGAACCACTGCTCTAGAGTAACTTCTTGTTGAGTTTTCAGGTGGCATCAAAGAAGAATGTCCACAATTATCTAATAAGGCTACTAAAATACTTTTCCTTTTCCCAACTACATAACTCTATAAGGTCAGGTTTTCTTATGTATTTCAACCCAAATAACTTAATCCTGATAGATTGAATATAGAAGCAGATATGGGAAGTCAGACTTTAAAGAAGTGTACAAAAATGTGAAACAATGCCATTCCTACTAAATAATTTTCATTTTGGAAAATATTATTTTTCATAAAAATGTTATTTATGTTAATTTCAAGGGTTTGATGTAATGGTTTTACCACTGTTACTTTAAATGAATTAATAAATTCATTTTAATAAACATAAATAAAATAATTAAATTTAATTGACACATTTTAATTTTTTCTCAGTTTTAATTTCTAATACAGTAAACATTAGGAGAAACAACCCACAGAAGCAAAAGCTTATTGGTTTGTTAATAATTGTTAAGAGTGTAAAGGGGTCCTGAGCCCCAAAAGTTTGAGAACTACTTGCTTCAGAGTTAAACTTTCATAGTCTGAAAACAAAAGAATCCTCTTCAGAGAAAATAAGCCAAAGCTGAATTCTAAAGGCTTAATGAGGAAATCGACTGTACCTGAATTTTCCTTACTGAGAAATATAATTTTTACAGCTGCAGAAAATTGTTTCCTGAGCTGATAACTGTGCTCGCAAGTAACTGTTTGCAAGAGCAGTTCATTATTTGTGCCTTAAAAATAATGACAGGTGGCCAGGTGTGTTTGCAAAAAGTCTGGGCAGAAAAAAGTATCTGTTGATGCATATGTGAGGGCGTACGCGTTATTACCGTCAACTCAGTCTTTGTTACCTCTCTTCTTTGGTTCTCAGTACGCAAGAAATGGAGTTATATTGGATATATATGTTGGCCTTCATCCACACCTTAATCTTGATTATATTACATTAATTTATATATCACTAATCAGATTTATAACTACACTAGATAGTATCTCTTGGGGAGTTGTTAAGTGACATTTTCCTTCTCTCTTTTTTTAATGCTTATTTGGTTTTATTTCAAATGAAACCACTGGTTGGAAACTACTTCTGGTGTGTGTCCTGTGTTCTGGTATATTCTCAGCAAATACTAAAGTATGAATAGCTTGTTTATTTATTTCAGATTAATATGGGCATTCAAATGATACATTACATTGTCATTTCTTAGGTACCGTTCAGGTTGTAGTGGAGCCCTTCATTCAGGGGTGTGCTGTCTATCTTTCCATTATGCCCCTTAGCTGAGAGTTTACCAATGCTTCTCCCTCCTCCCTCAGCCCTTCCCCTCCTCCCTCCTTCTGCCCAGTTTAATTTGTTTTTTTCTCCCATGTGGGTATGCAGTTGTTTATCTATTGATTTCATATTAGTATTGCATACATTTCCATTCTTGTGATACTTTACTAAGAAGAATGTTCTTCAGCTCCATCCAGGTAAATAAAAAAGAAAAGTCTCCAAGGGATGAATAGCTTTTATCTCTACTGTGTGGCCAGGCTGATGGTGTTTGGTTGCCAACAGTGATGATTAGCAGCAGGGAATAAGGACATTAATCTCCAGAATCAAGGCAGCCCAGGGATCTCCTTGGCCTTTTACCTTCCCAGCAGCAAAACCATTTTTGTAGATTGTACCTGTAGTGCTCATTTCCCACATTTGCTGGTCTCTGGCAATACCATGTCCAAATAAGGCAGTGAGCCGCCTAACCGAAACACAGGTCATAGGGCAGAGGTGAGACCGCGAAGAGCTCAACAGAGATCAGGTGAATCTGGTGTTACAAATGAGTGCTAAGTCTTTTATCTGTCATCTCCTGCTCATATTCCTCGTCAATCCTTAAGCTAAGGTATCCTAGTTTTGGTGTTAGAAACCACCTTGAGATCATTCAACCAATACTAAATCCCACAAGACCCTGGTCCTCCACTTGCCTGGCAGTACCAAATGGGGGGATGGAGTTAAATGTGTGAGAAGGATTATAGAGTATGTTTGGTTAGGTATAAAAATTCACCTTACATACCTGGACTTAGCCTATTTCATATGGGTCCTGAGAATTATAAAGATGGTTTTTGGCATAAAGCCCCACAATTGACCTCTACCATAGTTTGATTTTAAAAAGGTAGAAGTAACTTTTTATCTGAGTTTATTGTGTTCTGAAATGTACATAAAAGAAAAAGAGAATTCTCTGTAAGGTTGGAGTTGGACTAATTGTTGATTTGTATCTTCTAAGGAAATCACTATATAATGGGCTAAGAGTTGTTGACATTTTTGCATGTGTGCTTTACTACTTTAAAGAAAAAAAGAAATGCCCATAAAAGAGGGGCTGGATTAGAAATTTGAAAACTATTGCTGCTTAAAACAGTTGTGATCATTCCCGTGGAGAAAAGGGATAAAGAGGGATCAGAAGGAATAAAGCAAAACTGGGTCGAGAGGACACCTTCCTGCCCTCTTCACAGGGTAAGTTTCTGTTATAAGACAAACAGTGAGGTCAAAACTCTTGTGCTGATCAGTAGTGGGATCCCCCTGCATTCCAGCCTGGGCAACGTAGGGAGACCTTATCTAAAAAAAAAAGAAAAGAAAAGAAAGAAAAGGGAAGGGAGGAAAGAAGGAGAAGGAACAAGTCGTGAGACTGGCCAGTTTTGCCTAGCTTCCGTTCCCAAACTGGGGGACGTGAGCATCTTAGATGATACCGTGGATGGCAGCAGACTTTAAACTCCGCAGGCCATGGACTTCTCAGGCTTAGTTGCCTGGAGCTTCTCTGGGGGAGAAAAGCCTCCTTTCATTTTCTCTGAATGTATTTATGTCATGCTGGTAACTGGGCTTTCCTTCCCAAACCCTGTAATGGAAGGAAGTACCTAGGGATACCAAGGGAAGAGTAAGTGTGCCAAGAACTGTGCGCTTCCAATACGTTCTGTGGTTGGGGAATAAAATTATTTTGAGGGTCAGATCTAGCAGTGGACATAGACCTCATATTCTTTTTAAGATCGCCTCTATTCTAGGAAAGCATGAGAAACTAATATTCCATATTTACTTCACTCCTTGAGAGGAGTATGTCCTTTACTTGCTCAGACATTGATTAAGAATGAATAAAAAATTAAAAAGTTTAAGTGATATATTAATTTTTAAAAAATAGAACTTTGTTTTTAATTTTAAATAATCTCATTTGGCTGGTCATAATAAATGTATCAGAACCCTAAATAATGATTAAGGATGTTTCTCTACATATATCCCATAAATTTGTACAAATTAAAAGAAAAAAAAAAAGAATAGTTTTCTAAACAGAAGGTAAAGTGATGAGAAAATGATTGGTAAGGTACTGAGGGAAAAAAAATCAGGTTAATCAATTAATATGAGTGTAAAACACTTTATTTATTGATTTGATTTACTTATTTACTTATTTATGTATATATGTTTTGAGAAAGAGCCTTAATCTGTCACCCTGGGTAGAGTGCTGTGGCTTCACAGCTCACAGCAACCTCCAACTCCTGGGCTTAGGCGATTCTCCTGCCTCCACCTCCCAAGTAGCTGGGACTACAGGCGCCTGCCACAATGCCTGGCTATTTTTTGGTTGCAGCCGTCATTGTTGTTTGGTGGGCCTGGGCTGGATTCGAACCTGCCAGCTCCGGTGTATGTGGCTGGTGCCTTAGCCACTTGAGCCACAGGTACTGAGCCTGTAAAATACTTTAAAGTACACATAAGGTTTTTTAAAATAGCTTTAACACTGATGGCTTTTTTATTGCTCACCTACCAACTAGGACTGGTTTTTCTTTTCTTTTTTTCTTTTTCTTTTTTTTTTTTTTTGAGACAGAGACTTAAGCTATTGCCTTGAATAGAGTGCCATGGCACCACAGCTCCCAGCAACTTTCAACTCGGGCTCAAGCGATCCTCTTGCCTCAGTTTTTCTATTTTTAGTAGCGGCAAGGTCTCACTTTTTGCTCAGGCTGGTCTCAAACTCGTGAGCTCAAGCAATCCACCCTCTTCGGCCTCCCAGAGTGCTAGGATTACAGGCGTGAGCCACTGTGGCTGGCCTAGGTTGGTTTATCTTAAACAGAAACCGTTTTTATTCAAGTATCAATAATATTTAAGGATATGCTTTCTGCTATCAAATACAATTTGGTATCTGCAGTGCCTTCTCCCTAGTTAGTAATTACTTAGTACGTTGCTAATTAGAATATTCAGAACACTGTATCCTATTTTATTACTGTGCAGATATATGTTATAGAAAAAGTTTAGAAATTGTTAGAATATGCTACTTCCTGTTTCCTAAAATAGCTTGGTGAAGATGTTACTGATTTAAGCAAAAGATTTTGAGAAAAGAACAAGAAATTAGCTATAGTATCATAGGGATTATAAGATTTCCACATATTTTGGGGTCAAATATTGCTTAACTCTTTTGGTATGTTAATCAAGAAATATATGTCATATAAGATTACCTCCACAAGATTATCACATTGATTTAGTGGTTAACAGCTATCTCTTAAGGACTTTCATAGCTGTCTGCCTATGTTAAGAGGAATATGAAAGAAGTATACGAAATTTCTTTCAAAGAGTTTACAATTCAGTAAAGGAAGTAACACGAATCAAATACCAAATAGTGCAGAAGGGTGGAAAGAGTCAGAAGATATCAATTCCTGTCCTTACTCAGACACCTCAGCCAGGTGCACATCTGCAGTCCCAGCTACTCAAGAGGCTGAGGCAGGAAGGTCACCTGAGCCCAAGTTCGAGGTTATAGTGCACTATGATCATAGTGAGAATAAGTACTGTACTCCAGCATGGGCAACACAGCAAGACCTTATCACTAAAAAAAAAAAAAAAAAAAAAAAAAAAGAAAGAAAGAAAAGAAAGCAAAGAGAGAGATACTGTTTAGCTGAGTTGCCTTCGACAGATCACTTAATCACTCTGAGTCCACATTTCTCACCTATGAAATGTGTGTTGTGATCAGCTCCTTTCTGCCACTCCTTTTAGCTGTAACAGTCTAAGAGCTGTGCTCACCAGTTAAGTACATATTATGAGTGTATCAGGAGTTAAAAGTAAGGATGCTAAGGGTTGGGAAGTCTCCAAAGACACATGAGATTTAAGAGGAAATTGATCTTGGCCTTAAAGAGTAAGTAAAATTTAGATAAGCAAAGTGAAGGTATTTCATCCATAATCTGAAGCCAAACATCACATGTTCTGGGGCTTGGGGGTGGGAAGAAGATATTTGCCTAATGAGCACAGGGTGTATTTTAAAGTGAAAAGGGAAATAAAAATGAAAATCTCAGACAGATCCATCATATAAATAAGGCAGAAAAATATAGTGTTCCTACTATAATCCACAGAGAGTCATTCAGGGTTTTGAGGAGGAACATGGTACCTAAAGTATTGTTTTAGTAAGATTGATAGGGCGGCACACTCTGGAAAAGGTTGTAACTTTCATCAGCATGTTCCAGTGGGACAGCAAATGGTATTTACTCGTGAGAAAGTCCTTTCCAGAAGAGAGCTTGCTTAAATAAACCGACATGCTAGATATTTAAATTACCTTATACGGGATAAAAGACACAGTCCTATTCTTTTTACATTTTATGGCATTTCTTTTTAATTATTCAACAAATATTTGCCAAGCACTTGATACAAGGCTGGCATATTTCTAGGTTCTATATGTGGTACCAAGATGAATGAGTCTTCACTTTCATGCAGTCTTAATTTAGAAGAGAAAATAAGATCAGTACAGAAATCTCTAGAACAGGGGTCCTCAAACTTTTTAAACAGGGGGCCAGTTCACTGTCCCTCAGACTGTTGGAGGACCAGACTATGGTTTAAAAAAAAAAAAAAAAAACTATAAATAAATTCCTATGCACACTGCACGTATCTTATTTTCAAGTAAAAAAACAAAATGGGAACAAATACAATCACACCACCTCATGTGGCCCTCAGGCCATAGTTTGAGGACCCCTGCTCTAGAACATGAAGCAGATTGTATGTAGTACTACAGAATCAGTTTGCCTGGAATGCTGTGTATGATGGAGGAGGAACTGGGTCCTGACAGTTGGAAGGTTGAAGGTTCTATTGGTGCGGCAGGTAGAGGGAACATGAGGTTGATATCTATTTGGTACTTTCTAAGCCAAGGGATCATGAAGGCAACCTTTTGATCTTTTCCTTGTGTGAAGTTTTGTTTTTCTGTGGAAAACATGGAGTTAGAAATTACAGAGTATATTCAGAGAACTGTGGATTCAAGAAGGCTCTACATCCATTAATATAAGTGTAGCTCCTATTTAACCAACCCACCAATTGATCACACCATAAACTCTAGTAAAAGTCTTAAAAATAAATATTTAGAAGGCACTTCTGACCAAAAGCAGGGAGAAAGTAGACTGTAGGCAATACTAAGAAGAAAGGATTAATATTGCTGAATTTCTCATTTTTAAAGTTTTTCTCCTAAGGGCACATCGCAGTTGGCCTCATACAGATGTCTAAAACTCAGTAGAAACCTGCAGTCTTCCTAGCTTAAGGAACCAAAAAAGAGCAAGCAAGTGTCCATAGCAGAGTATAAGGAGAAATACAGAAGAGCGGAGAACCATGGAGAATAGTGTAAAGTTCTTCATATAAACGCTGCTCAGGCCTGGCACCCATAGCACAGTGGTTATAGCATCAGCCACATGCACTGAGGCGGGGGGGTTTGAACCTGTCCTGGGCCAGCTAAACAACAACGACAACTACAGCAAGAAAATAGCTGGGCGTTGTGGCAGGTGCCTGTAGTCCCAGATACTCAGGAGGCTGAGGCAAGAGAATCACTGAAGCCTAAGAGTTTGAGGTTGCTGTGAATTGTGATGCCACAGCACCCTAACAAGGGTGACAGAGTGAGACTCTGTCTCAAAAAAAAAAAAAAACCTCTGCTCAGATCTTGGGCTGACCTGTGAAATATATATGTATAGCTAAGGTTTAAAAATATAATTAGAAATTTTAGTTGCTATCCAGCACTACAGAGAGTTTGGGCTTTGAGATGAGCCAAGTTAATAATTTGCTTACATAGCAACAACAAAAAAATCAATGTAATTAAGAATCCCAAATCTCCACAACATATCATATACAAAGTCCAGAATACAATCCAAAATTAGCAGATACATACAGGCACAAGAAAATATGATACATTTTCAATAGAAAAAGATAACAGAAGCTGATCCTGAGATGACATAGATGTTGGATTTAGAAACAAGGATTTTAAAGTAGTTTTTGTGTGTATACTCAAGGATGTAAAGGAAAGTATGCTATGAATGAATGAACAAATAGGAAATCCTAGAGAAACTGAAGCTATAAAAAAGAACCAAGTGGAAATCCTAAAATTAAAAATTTAAAAATTTCACTATATATGCTTAATACCAGATTTCAGATGATAGGAGAGTTGAAATAAAGTTGATGATAGATAATTAAAAATTATGCAATCTGGAAAAAGATTAGAAAATAAAACGAATGAAGCCTCATGACGTATAAAACTGTATCAAAAGGTTTAAAGCATTACTGAGTCCTAGAAAGGAAGGATCTCCCAGAAAGAAAGAATGGGACAAAAAAAAAAAAAAAAATCTTTGAAGAAAATGTTTTAAAGAAAATGGCTGGAAATTTTCCAAAGTTAGTAAAAAATATACATGTATAGATTTCAGAAGTTCAACAACTCCCTAGCAGAGATAGAGTTACTCCTAGACATGTCATAGTTAAACTGCTGAAAACCAAAGATAAAGAAAATATCGTAGCAGCCAAGGGGAACAACAATATGATTAAAGACTGACTTCTCATCAGAAGCAACAGAGGTCAGAAAATAGTACAATAACATATTTCAAGTGTCTAAAGAAAAAAAACCCCTGACATCCAGAATTCCCTATTCAGATAATTTAAGAGTGATAGCTAGAACGTAAGTTACCCATGGGAGAGTAGTATGCACTGAGGCAAGATAGATGGGTGACATCAGTATAAAAGGAATTAGATTGTAGAGTTTGGATTAGAATGGTCATCAGACAGAAATAAAAAATAATAAAACAGGTCAGTGATTAATTACCCTTTGCAGGTCTGTACTGGATAACTAGGCAAAGAGGTACAAGATTTGTACTGCTGTTACTATGTACGGAGGCTTCGTGTGCATTAGATAAAGGTACCCCTCCAGATGGGCATGAAGTAACTGAGGAAATCATACTTTTCTTTGGGAAAAAAAAAGTTCCCCTTCCTCTAGGAGGATGCTGCCCCTCATCAAGGTGCATGTGCACGGCGTGGCAAACAAAGCCAAGGCTGGATTTCACCTCCTAATTGCCTCCTTGATCAGGGGCATAAACCAGATACATATAATATAACATATGATACAGAACCAGCTGAATGTAAGAGAAATCTGTAAGATGGATGTGGAGGGGGTCAGGGTTGAAGAGAAGCCTCCCAGGGCTCTATAAAGTTTCAGTTTGGATGATGAGAGTAATGGCAGGACCCTTAACGGAAATACTAGAGGTAGAAGGGGTCTTACAAACAGTTGGAAATTTAGAACTGAAGATAAAGATCTGAAAGTCATTTATAGAGATGTGTTAGTTTGTAGCCTAAAGGAGTCAACGAAATCAAAGGAAGAAAAGGAGGGTGTTGCTGGAGTTGAAAAAATGTGTTATCCTGAGTCAGTGGAAGGAAACAGCTAGATGCTAGTGTCGCTGAATTAAAAGCACGATAGAAACAATAATGATTTCCCACAATTTTATTGAAGAATTAAAACATAGAAGTAATTTACTAGATTGGTAGGTAACATTTTGGGATTTAGATGTTACTTTGTATAAGGTCATAATATAACCAGTCACTGCTCTTAAGGTTATCAACAACCTAATCTTACTGCATTTTAGCCTTAGTATATGTGAAAAACTCTGTAAATTGAAACTTACTATACACAATTACAAGGAACTATAAAATCATCTTGCATTTGGTATTATCAATTTACTTCCTGAACTTTCTGCATCATCTCTCTATCATGTCTTAATATAAATCAAAATTGTGAAATAGTCATTATCATTCCAAACTGCCTTTGCAATACATTTCTCAACCCCACTCTCCACCTCTTCACTGCTTTGCTAAAGCCAGCTGGGTGTGGTGGTTTACACCCATAGTCTCAGCTCCTCTGGAGGCTAAGGAAAGAGAATCCTTTGTATGGAGGAGTTGGAGACTACGTGAACTACGATTGTGCCACTGTCCCCCGGCCTGGGTGATAGAGTGAGACCCCATATTCTTAAAAGAAAAACAAAAGAAACAGCCAATGAGGCTGTTTTTCTTAGGTTGCTTCTTCCTTTGTACTAAATTTCATTCAATTCCGCATTCATAAAATCATAAAATACATTTCTACTTCACTACACGAGTCTATTTTCCTCTCTGTTGAAATTCCACTTTCTCTAAGAATATTTCTGTGTTCATTTAGGACTATGCAATTGATGGATGCTTAGTACACACTTGTTAACTAATACAATTAGAAGAGGCACTGGTGTTTATTATCTGAAGTCCTTACTGACATTTTATTACCTTGATTTTCTTTTGCCTCCTATTTAACTAAAATCCAACTAAAGAACTAAGTAAGCTTTAAAGAGACAGAACTAAATAAGCTTTAAAGAATAATTTTGGCATGTATTTATGTTCATCTAATTCCAAAAGTATTTTATATGTGTGTACATATACATACACAAATAGAATTTTAAAAGTTTAGGGCACAGGGAAAACAGCAAATAGTTAAGTTGAAAGACAATGGAACACTTACATCAATTCTTAGCCTCCTGTCACCCAAATAGGGGAAAAGATACTTTGTAAGTTAGAAGGAGCTACTCAGAAGAAATGAGAAATGAAGTTTTCTTGACACTTGGGCCTTTCATAAGGGGACATCAGTGGGCAGTTTCCTCAGCACCAGTCCTGCTCTGCCAACACAAGTTTGAATTATACAGATTCTTATATACAGTCTGGGGTATAATGACAAAGTGAGTTCAATGAAACTAGTGCTATAAGGTCAAAACTGTGCTTTACAGCTAATCTTTTCCCTTTATTATTTGGCTTGATCCAGAAAAATTGTTTTGAATGTTTAGGGGTTGGATAGAATCATGCTGTTCAGGCCTTGAATGAATATTTTAGTAAAATTTGGGCAGCAAATAATTCAAGGTTGTCTTTTCGGCAAGAAGATGAAGTGAATAATTCTATTGGTCTTTATTTATGGTTTGAAGGGTTTGGCCCTTTGTGCATCCAGTAGCACAGAGAAGCATTCAGCCTTGCTCTGATTTACTTTTTAATATTTTTAGAATATGAATTAGCATTTTTTACTCTTTCCATGATTTGTAAAGCAGACAAGTGGGAGAAAGAATAATAACTCTTGGCTATCGACTTCTTTTCCAACTCTGATTAGGCTTTCCCAATGTCCAAGCCTAAGAAGAGCCTGTTTCTTTCCCGTGGACTCTCACAAGGAGAACAAAACAAACAAAAACAACAGCAGCAAAAACCAAAACAAAAGTGACAAAGCCTCTGCATTTGTGAGACTAACATGTTCAGAAGTAGGATTCTCAAAGTAAATTCTAAGCTATTCTAGAGCCTTTCCTGTCTTATCATTTTAGAATCCTGTCACTTTTCGTGCTACTTAGCTCTCATTTCCAAAGGAGACAGCACTGGCTCACCTCTCATATCACATGCACGTGCAAAGCTAGGATCAGAGGGTCTAGAATCTGGTTTTACACTATTTGGATAATCTTTCAAATTTTCTTCTGGGTAGGTATCAAAGCCAGACAAATTTACAACTGCCTCTCCTCCCTGGAGATGTAGCAAATACTGCCCTCTACTGAGGGGTTCCTCAGAACAGCTGGGTTATGTTAATGAGTAAGTGTTAATCTTCAGGCACTGATTTTAGTAGAATAATGCTGTTACTAATTACTTCATCGTTATTGTATACATCCTTATTAAAATCACTATATTCAAGAATAGAACACAAAAAAGGTAGAAACATACTTTAGCGTTGGCCACATACCATACACTGAGCATCTTCTGTGGTCTGTACAATCAGGTGTCATAGAACTGTGTCTGAGACATTGCCAATCATTTTTAAATTTGCATTTGTTTTGAATGAGAAAATTCTTTTTCCATAGTGTACAATGAGCACTATTCTCGTGGCTGACATCCCCAAAGTCCTGGCTTAAGCATTATATAAGGTATCCATGTAACAAAAAAAATAATTTGCACCTCCTTAATATTTCAACATTTTTAAAAAAGGAAATACCTTTCCCCTGGGAAATTAGAAGGTTTAGTAGAGCATTATTTTAATAAATGCATTTGTAGGGTGGCGCCTCTGGCTCAGTGAGCAGGGCACCAGCCCCATATACCGAGGGTGGCAAGTTCGAACCCGACCCCAGCCAAACTGCAACAAAAAAATAGCCGGGGGTTGTGGCAGGCGCCTGTGGTCCTAGCTACTCAGGAGGCTGAGGCAAGGGAATCGCCTAAGCCCAAGAGCTGGAGGTTGCTGTGAGCTGTGACGCCATGGGACTCTACCAAGGGTGACAAAGTGAGACTCTGTCTCTAAAAAAAAAAAAGAAAGAAAGAAAGAAAGAAAGAAAGAAAGAAAGAAAGAAAGAAAGAAAGACAAAAGAATAAATGCATTTGTAAAATAATTCTTGCAGCAGTAGACTATTTTTCTTGCCCTTGCCAATATTTTTTCTAGTATCTGTTAGATTGATAATATCCATATTTGTAATTTCAAAGAACTAAGCTGTTTGTGCAGCTATAACAACTTTTTTCATTTTATGATTTTAAAGGGTGAATTGTATATGTTTAACCCTAGAGAATCATGTTAAACTAAATGCCTTCCAAACAAAAACTCCTTAAAGAAATATTAAACTAACCAGAGAATAATCACACATACATACATTTTTACATTGTATATATGTATATATATTCTTTCCTTCCCCACCCACCCCCACCCACATCTGCTATATGGTATATTTTTTTTAACCAAGGCTTTTTATTCTAAAACAGAATACAACTGTTCAATAAAAAAATCAGCATTTGAGGGAAACTGTGGCCTCTGAAACATTAAGAAAGCTAATGGAGTGCCCTTTAAGATCTGAGTCGTTAGCCATGTGACACATGTTGTTGCTGTTGTACATGATGCCAGGTGGCCCAGGCTATTTTTTGAGTGGGTAGACAGTGTCTGCACTGGAAGGAAGTACAGTCAAGGCAGCATTTATTCCAGAGAACCAAAACAAACATAGAGGTGTTACCGGACGAAGAGGGTCCATATATGGCATATTTTTGAAAAATGTTATCTGTGTTTCTGGATATGGAGAAAATGGGTTCTTTTATTGTTGTTGTTATTTGTTTGTTGAGAGAGGGTCTTTCTCTGTTTCCCAGGTTAAAGTGCAGTGATATCATCATAGCTCACTGCAACCTCAAACTCAAGCATGCACCACTATGACCGTCCATTTTTTCCTAATTTTTTGTAGAGATGAGGTCTTCCTAAGTTTCTCAGACTAATCTTAAACTCCTGGCTTCAAGTGATGTGCTAGGATTACACATACAAGCCCTTGCACCCAGCCAAGAATGGGGTTCTTTAATTAGGCTGAACACTCAGAGTAATACACTGTTAAGTTTGCTGGTAGTATTCCCATTTTTCTACAACCTGGTTTGTTTAGGATTGGCCTGAAGCTACACAATTTTAGCTAAGGAGCCATGAGAAATAAAACTAGTAATCAAAGTGCAACCTTGGCTTCTGATAAAATCTAAAGTTTAAACCTCTTATTACCTTAATTCAGAAGCTATAGATACCGTGAGTCATAGTAGGTCAGCTAGCCAGGCTCAATAAGCTTGAAGTGAAGAGAGCCTCTAGCATGTGATGAGACAAGCAAGGTCTGCGGAGGCTCATTTTCCCCACTAAGCTTTACAAACCAAAGACACGGGCCTGGTTTTTGTAGACCCTAGGCTGCCTTCTGACTGTCCCTCACAATATCAGAAGAATGTGAAGGAGGAAATCATTATCATCAGCATTGCTAATGAGAACCACAAACATAAGCATTCCTAACTCCAGGACAATACAGGGTGGGCAGGAAGTTCATGTGCAGTTCAGTGTGTTAAACTACTTTAAATTTCACACAAACTTGATGGACACCCTGTACATAAAACATGCAAAAGTATCTCCATGAGGAGATGGTAAGAATTAGCGGAATGGGTTTTTCTAACCACCTAGGATTGAATAAATCACACTGTAACTTGTTAAGCAGTTAATTGCTATCTGAATAGTATGGAATATCCAGTTGTTTAATAGATGCCTAAAATTTATGGAAAATTGAGAGCTGCTCCTTTTGGAAATGGAATAAACTAAGTTCAATCATACCCCACACCAACAAATTAAAAACCGAGAATGGGTCAATGTAGCTCAGAGCCCATCACTCAGAAGACCCCTAGATACTTCCAGAGGTAGAAAGGCCTATCTAGGTACTTTATTCAGGCTAAATTTTCAGATTAAATTTTGAAAAGATTTGTGTTATGACACCCCCATGACCCACAGAAGAATACTGTATTAACCATTAAAAGAGAATAGAGAGTTTAGCAAGATCCGGCAGATTTAGAGGAACTAGCTCCCTGCCATTGAGACTGTGTAAGTCAAGTAATGAAACTTCTCCTCGGCATGCCGAAGAACACCTTTTTAAGGATAGTGCATAAGAGTGGGTGGTATTTTCTGGAATGGTGAGATATTTCCCACCTGGGTGCTATGAACTTCATAGTAATGAGATTTCTCAAATGAAGGTGCCATATGAATTTTGGAAAAGCATTTACTCTGCAAATACACCCATTTCAGCGTTCTGTTTTTCTAATTATATTCATTAATTTGGAATTTGGCACATATAAACTATTTTATCATCAATGCATTTTATATTTTTAGTTAGTCGGGGAAAGGACACATCCATCTTAATTCCATTCGAGCATTCTTTTTCTATTAGTTACTTCTCTTTAAGATACGAGATATTGTTAATTTCTGTGTAAAGAAAGTAAATGCCACCTATACTTGTTTGATGAGGAGCTATCAGGATACTTCTCCAAGGAATTTTTATAAAGAGTCTCCATAGATAAAGAGTAACCCTTAGGACAGTGTAATAGAGTTTGAAATAATAATCATCCTACTTACACAGAAATAATGGTGCCAGAACAGCATTAGTCAGACAGAGAAAAAAGAACTCAAGCTGACAGCTCTTTCTTACATACTGAAGGGGATCAACTGCTCATTGTAGGGCAGAAGGCAGTCTAGTGGTTATGCCAGTACATGTCACCTTGATGCAGCATTGATAGAGGCCCCACTCCTGACACCAGGGTCAACAGAAAGAAGACGACTGAGCCATTTTTCATACAGGAGAAAAAAGACAGCAAGGAAGCTCTTCATTACTAAAAGTTTGTTAGAGAAACTGCTGCTTACAATCCAGCTGTATACTCTCGGTAATTAAGGAAAACAAATGCTCTTTGCAGATTCATTATAGATTTAAAGTTCTTTAAGTTTTCATCAGGTTTCCACAGAAACAAAGAGCTTGAAACAATAGTCGAGAATGCACAAACCATTGAAAAAGTGGATTTTAATTGTTCTTGTTAAGAAAATTATTCTGATAACCAGCCACATCAAAGACTATTAAACTTTTTAATTGCTCAGGTAGAAAGATGGAGAATGTCATTATTATCTATCATAAGAAGAATCTGCATTAGCTAATGCTACTTGAATTTTGAGCTAGAATAACATACTCAAGGATGCTACTAACTGAAGTGCCATTCAGTGCTCATAAGTAATCATATGCTTTAATTTTTCATAAGGCACAATGCATGAATTCATAATACTAATTATGATTTTGAAAAGTGTTCTATGCTATTGTTTACTTACATAGGAGGATCGACTAATGCAAAACAAAAGTCTAAATATTTGCAACTGCCATAGATGTAATGTACATGTAATTTAGATGTATGTGAATGTGGTCAAAAGAGTGGAGAAATGTGTTTTCATTGTGTTCTGCAAAGTTCTTATAGGATTTAGTAGAATACTTCAATTAATATATACGTTAAACATTCAGAGTTATAATTGATTTTGAAGTGGTGATAAAATATTTATTCAGTAATGATGTATCATGCAAGATTCTGTTCCTGATCTGTGCCAGGTGCAAGGGACGCTGAAGTGAGTGAGAGAGCACTGACCCTTCAGGAAGTTTGTACAGTGACATGAATGAGGGCAGCAACGTGAAGTTTAAGTAGATGTGTAGCCCCTCAAGCTCTTGGAAATAGGCATTGTGTTGAATATTTTACACATTCATGCTGTGTTATAATAATAGAGAAGATGCAGAGGACTAAATAACTGGAAAATAAAAACACGTAAAGGGAACACTTTATCTGGAATTAGGAAAGATCTTCAACAATGTTTCTCCACCTCTTTATTCTGGCTTTGCTCTTTTTTGTCACATGTGCTGCTTCTTTGTCCTTTGGAAAATACAGAAAAATCTGAAAAATGAAGGCCATTAAATATGCTTCTAACTCTCAGACTATTTACGGATCACAATTAACATTTTAAATGTATTCACTTATGCCTTTTTCTACCTTTTTTTTTTTTTTTTAGCAAAACAGATTTCTTGATATAGTTATAAATTCGTACTATGCTCTTTTCACTTAGCATTTTATCATATTTAAATATTTTTCATGAATATCGTTTTTAATTAACATGTTGTTTTATTATGTAAATAATTGAACAATTAGATATTATTATAAATATCCTTATGTTTAACTTTTGGTTGAATTTCTACTTCCTCTGGATTATTTTCTAGAAATAGAATGACTAAGTCAAGTTTATGACATTTTTAGGGCTCTTAAAACCCAACAAGTTGGGTGGCGCCTGTGGCTCAGTGAGTAGGGCACATGCCCCATATACGGAGGGCGGCAGGTTCAAACCCGGCCGCGGCCAAACTGCAACAAAAAAATAGCCAGGCATTGTGGCGGGCACCTGTAGTCCCAGCTACTGGGGAGGTTGAGACAAGAGAATCATCTAAGCCCAGGGGTTGGAGGCTGCTGTGAGCTGTGTGACGCCACAGTACTCTACCAAAGGCAATAAAGTCAGACTCTGTCTCTAAAAAAAAAAAACCCCAACAAGTTGTACACTTCAGCAGCAATCGATGCTTCATCATGTGCTTGCCAGCACTGAATAGCCCAATTTATTTTTTTTTTTGCAAAATTGCCATTTGAAAATGATACAACATTCTTATTTTGTATTTCTTTGGTCTCAAATGCTTGACTGCATTTTTTGTTCTTTAGCTCCTCATACCTTTTATATTTTTGGTTGTGTGATTATCCATTCAAATTCTCTACCCATTTTCTGAGGGAATGTCATTTCCGTTTTAGCGTGACTGTAGCTATTCCTTGTCTGACTAATTCCTTTTTAGTATCCTCTTGCTCTCACCCTATGGCTCCCTGCTTTTATTTGACTAGGTCCATATCTTCTTGTATTCTATAGGGAAGCACATAATTTTCTTACTATTTTTTCCCTCATTCTCGTACATAGTAAATCATAAATTTTATTTCTGGAAATAAATTTTTTTACTATGCCATAAAAATTCCAAAATTGACTATAAAAATAAGCATAAGATATATGTCAGTATTTGTGTGTATGTATAGTGATCAATTATATAAAACTAATGTCTAACTGTAAAGTTTAGATCATTATTTTTCTACAGGTGCTAGACTTGCTAATGATTTGAAATGTGGGCTTTCACTAGTAAAACTCTCTGTAAGTACATGTAGCGTATCAGTTAGCTATTGCTGCATAATCAATCACTCCAAAGCCCAATGACGTAAGACAATAAGCATTTGTTATTGCTGGTAATTTCTTTTGATCTCTGATGGGTTTACTATGGATCTGCAGCCAGGCTCTCTTATCCGTGTGTGGGCCAGCGGGCTGCATGCTCTCCCAATCCAGACAGTTAGCTGTCCATAAATTCTCTCCTCCTCCAGCAGGCTGGTCTAGGTGTTGCAAAAGACTGAGCAGAAGTATAGAAAACCTCTTGAGACAGACCTAAGCGCAGAACCAGAAAGCTGTCACTTTTGCCTCGTTCTGGTGGCCATGGTAATTAAAGGCCACCCCAGATTGAAGAGTTGGGAAGACAGACTTCATGTCTTAATGGGAGCGCTGGAAAGTCACAATTCAAAGGAGGCAAGAACAATTAGAGCCCTCACTGCAATCAGACTGTCCCACATAGGCATTCTTTATTTCTCCAGTGGATTTTAAATCATCATACTATTCTAGAAATTTTTTTATTTAATGTATTTGAATCCCCCCAAATATCTTTAAATATTGAATACCACGGGAAGAAGGGTGAGTGGCAACATTGATCAGGATGTCACACGTCAAAAATATCATCGGTGTAGCACACAGTGCTGGGTAATATGACTTGGTAGCCTCAATAAGTAGTTTGGTGAAAACATTTATTACAGTTTTATATGTTATAGAATCCTGAAAAGAAAAATAAAAGGTATTTTAAAATACATCAGATACTGAATTTGCATAAAGTCTTCAAATAAAATCCTTTCAAATTTATAGGGAGAAACTTGCCTCGATAAACATAACTTTTTATTTATTATTTATTATTTATGTATGTATTTTTTAAAGATGAATCCAGTACAGTTATGATACACAGCAAGGAGTTCAAACTGTGACAGGGACTTGAGATAATTCATCACCTTCGGACCAGTCAAACGTAACTTTTAAAAAATCAATTTTGATGCTGGAAATGGCCAAATGCCAGTTCTGATTAAGACTGTGTAATGATAACCTGAAAAAAATTTGAAGAGAAAATTTTGGTATTTACTGCATACCATCAATGTGAGTGACAATACTCACACCAGGAAACATGGGAAGTTTTGGACTTGCAGTAATGGTGAGCTCTTTCTTGATAATTGCTCCACCCTCCTGGTTAGGGTAATGAAGGAAACTGGATGAAGTAAGCATCAGAATAGGCTAACTGCTGAAACAAATAACCGTCCATCAGAGGCTTAACAAGCCAACACGTATTTCTCGCTCGTATTCCCATCCAGTGCGGAGAGGCAGGGAAATGCAGCTCCGTGCGGTTTTGCACCAACTCAGGCCTCCTCTCTCCTTTACATCTGTGGCGTCCTCTACTCAGCCAGCAGATGAGGACAAGAGGTGTGCATTCTGTGTGGGATGTTTTTGTGGGCCAGGCCTGTTACTTTCTCTTCCATTCCATTGATCTGAACTTCTTCACATCACCACACCTAAATCTGGGAGAGGCATACCTCAGAGATATTGCTGATTCAGTTCCAGACCACCGCAGGAAAGCAAATAGCACAATAAAGCAAGTCACAAGGATTTTCTGGTTTCCCAGCATGTATAAAAGTCCTTTTTACACCACACTGTAGTCAATTAAGTGTGCAATAGCAATTATGTTTTTTAAAAAACAATGTACATACCTTAATTCAAAGATGCTGAAAAATACCAATGATGCTCTGAGCCTTCAGTGAGTCATAATCTTCTTACTGGGCAGAGGGTTTTGCCTCGATGATGATGGCTGCTGACTGATCAGGATGGCAGCTGCTGAAGGCTGCAGTAGCACGACGGTCTCTCAAAAGAAGACAGCAATGAAGTTTGTTTGGTGATGAACTCTTCCTATCACAAAAGGCTGTTTGATAGCATTTTACACATAGTAGAACTTCTTTCAGAATTAGAGTTAATTCTTCTCAAACCCTGCCGCTGCTTTATCAACCCAGTTTATACAATATTCTGAATCCATCAGTACCATTCCAACAGTATTCACAGCATCCTCACCTGGAGTCAATTCCCTTTCAAGGAAACGCTCTCTTTGCTCATCTGTAAGAAGCAACTCCTCATCCATTTAAGTTTGATCGTGAGATTGCAAAAATTCAGTCGCTCATCAGGTTCCACTTGCATTTTTCTATTTCTACCACATCTGTAGGCACTTCCTCCCGAATCCTTCAGTGTCATCCATGAGGGTTGCAACCAGTTTCTTCCAAGCTCCTGTTACGGTTGATATTTTAACCTCTTCCTGTGAGTCACAAATGTTCTTAATGGTATCTAGAATGGTGAATTCTTTCCAGAAGGTTTTGATTTACTTTGCCCAGCTACATCAAAGGAATCATTATCTTTGGCAGCTAAATCCTTACAAAATGTACTTTTTAAATAATAAAACATGAAAATTAGAATTATTCCTTGTTCCATGGGGTCCAGAATGGATGTGTGTTAGCAGGTATGAAAACAATATTCATCCCTTCTACATCTCCATCAGAGCTCTTCAGTGACCAGGTGCATTTTTTTTACTAGCAGGAATCTTCTGAAAGGAATCTTTCTTTCCAAGAAGTAGGTCTCAACATTGGGCTTAGAATATTCAGTAAACCATGCTATAAACAGATGTGCTATTGTCCAGGCTTTGTTTCGGTTATAGAGCCACAGGCAGAGTAGATTTAGCATCATTCTTTAAGGGCCCCTGTATTTTTAAAGTGGGAAATGAGTTGGTCTCAGCTGTAAGTCACTAGCTATATTAGCCCCTAACAAAAGAGTCAGCTTGTCCCTTGAAACTTTGAAGCTAGTCATTGACTTCTTTCTAGCTGTGAAAGTCTAGACCGCATGTTATTCCAATAAAAGGCTGTTTTGTCTACAATGAAAATCTGTGTTTAAGTGTAGCCACCTTCATCAATGATCTTAGGCAAATGCTCTAGACACTTGCTGTAATTTGTCCATCCACACCTGCTGGTCCACCTTGCACTTTTATGTTGCAGAGATGGCTTCTTTCCTTAAACCTTATGAACCAATCTCTTCTAGCTCTCATAGAATTAAAGAGAGTTAGTGCCTTGCCCTGGGTTGGGATTTAGCTTAAGGAAATATTGTACATGGTTTGACCTTTTATGTAGACCACTCAAACTTTCTCCAAATCCGCAATGAGACCGTTGCACTTTCTTATCATTCAAGTGTTCACTGGAGTAGCACTTTTAATTTCCTTCAAGAATTTTTCTTTTACATTGACAACTTGGCTATTTGGTGTAAGAGGATTACCTTTCAGCCTATTTCAACTTTTAACATTCCTTCCTCACTAAGCTTAATCTCTTCTAGCTTTTGATTGAAAGTGAAAGATGTTTGACTCTTCCTTTCACTTGAACACTTAGGGGACGTTGTAGGGTTATTTATTGGTTTGATTTTAATATTGTTGTATCTCAGGAATTAGGGAGACCCACGGAGAAGGAGAGAGAAGGGAGAACACACACATTCATAAATTAAGTTCATCTTTTATGGACGTGGTTCACGGTGCCCCCAAACAATTTAACCTAGGCGCATTTAGTATGCTGACAGTACATTAATCATCGAGCTCATAATGGAAACATATTGGCCTGGGCTGTGACATGGATTTTGACTGGTGTACTTAGAAGTATAGTTTTCTCTAGGTATCTGCACAGGATTGGTTCCAGGATATCCTATGGATACTAAAGTCTCTGGATGCTCAAGTCCCTAATATAAAATAACCTATGCACATTGTCCTGTGCACTTTAAGTAGTCCCTAGATTGCTTATACTCCTGGTACCTAATAGAATGTAAATGCTGCATGAACAGTTGTTGTACTATATTAACTTTATAATTTGTATTATTATTATTTGATCAGCAGTTACTGAAGCAGAAATTGCAGATACAGATAACTTTTTTTTGTTTGTTTGTTTGAGACAGTCTCACTATATCACCCTCGGTAGAGTGTTGTAGTGTCACAGCAACCTCAAACTCTTGGGCTTAAGTGATTCTCTTGCCTGAGCCTCCCAAGTAACTTGGACTATAGGTGCCCACCACAACGCTTGGCTATTTTTTTTTGTTGTTGCAGTTGTTGTTTAGCAGGCCCGGGCTGGGTTTGAAACTGCCTGCTTTGGTGTATGAAGCTGGCGCCCTAACTGCTGAGTTACAGAAGCTCAGATAATGCTTCTTATTTTATTTCATTTTATTTTTTAGATGATTTTTTTTTAATTTATTTTTATTTTTTGAGTATTTTGTTATATTTTCAAATTAATATGAGGGTATAATTTTTAGGTTACATTGTTCTCATTTCCAGGGTAAAGTTCCATTTGTAGAAGAGCCCCTCACTCAGGGGCGTGTAATAACCCTCACAGTGTGCACCTTAGGTGAGATCCCACCTCATGCCCTGCCTCCTTCTGCCAAATGTCTTCCCTCTCTGCCCTCCCTCTTCCCTTGAACTGGACTATATTAGTGTTAACGCTTCTTATTTTAAATTAATCTGATTTTTATGGGAGCTTATTTCTTTTGGGCAAAGACTTCCTTCTTTAATTAATACATTTCATTCTTCTTTCTGATTTTTTTTTTTTTTTTTATCTCTTCTTGGCCTAACATGGAAGGGATTTCTTTGGCAATAAGTAACCTCTTCTTGTTTTAATGGCTATTTTTTTTTTTTTTTTTATTGTGGTAAGAAAATACATAATAGAAAAATTCACCATTCAAATCATTTTCAAGTGACATTTAATATCTTCACATTGCTGTGCAACCATCATTACTCACCAGCTCTGTGACTTTGTTATCCTTGTAAACCATATTCATTAAACAATAAGTATACATTCCCCTATGACTATTGTCTTTAATGGAGACAGATAACTATCGTTAGCTTTGTTTTCTTTATGTGAGTGAGCATATAATTGTTTTAGGGATATGTGGGAAAGGGATAGTTGCTAATAAATTTAGAACCTACTGACAAAGGTGTGTAATTTGTAAAATAGCTGAGTAGGCAAAATTCTGATTTTCAGTTGCCCTAGGCTCTCCAGTGCACTTCTGATAATGATTTTCCTTGGGCATGTAGTTATACTGATAGAAATCACACCCATGCCTAAAGAGTGGGCTTAATTAAACATAGCTACATACCTAATATGAAATTTTACGTTTTTTTTTTTTTTTTTTTTACAAATACTTTCTGGTTTACAAAAGATGAGACATTAATTTTAACTGATCTCAAACAAGTACTGTACTCTCAGAGCAGAAGAGTCTTTTGTATGAGTTATCCTTTTTATAAAGCACTGTATTTTGCCTTCCCCTCTCTCCCTTTTGGAAATTGACTTCATTACTTGGTGACTCCACAGTCTCATCTGTGAGTGTGACTCCGAAGACTACCTGCTGTGACTCCAAAGACAGGCATATGCACAAAGGCTGATGCAGTAGGTTGAGGGTGTTGGATGCAGTCAGAAGTGGAGCAAAATTAGCTGATTCCTATTGAGAAGACATTTTTCTTTTCTTTTCTTTCTTCCTTTTTTTTCGAGGTGGGATCTTACTCTGTCAGGTTAGGGTACACTGGCCCAATTATAGCTCACTGCAGCCTTGAACTTCTGGCCTCAGGCAATCCTCCCACCTCAGCCTCCCAACTAGCCAGAACTACAGGCACATGCCACCACACCCAGCTAATTTTCTATTTTTTGGTAGAGATCAGGTCTCACTCTTGCTCAGGCTGGTCTAAACTTCTGGCCTCAAGCGATCCTCCCATCTCAGCCTCCCAAAGAGCTGGGTTGTAGGTGTGAGCGACCCTGCCTAGCTGAGGAGATATTTCTTTATATCCTCAACTCATTTGTCCTGAGCCAAATCACTTGCAC
Organism: Loris lydekkerianus; assembly: GCA_963574355.1. Taxonomy (NCBI): domain Eukaryota; kingdom Metazoa; phylum Chordata; class Mammalia; order Primates; family Lorisidae; genus Loris; species Loris lydekkerianus. The sequence goes on from CAUYPK010047831.1 coordinate 54,796, forward strand.
TCAAAATAATAAAAATAAAATTAGTCAAAATGCCTCAAATACTCATATATGTCCCAGGAACTGTGCTATATGCTTAACATGTATAATTTTGTTTAATCCCTACAATTCTGTGAGATAGGAATCAAATTCTCATTTTACGAGGCAGGAAACCTAAGGAACAGAAAGATTATGTAACTCGCCAGTGATGCCCAGTGAGTGAGTGCCAGACTGAGGATTAAATTCAGGCAGTCTAGAACCCTTGTTCCTAGCTTCTCTAGCAGAGTTCCCCTGGTTGAGAATTAAGGTTAAATCGAAAAATCTCCCCTAAGGCCCCCAAAATAAAACCCCATAACATTCTGGAAGGCCCACATGGCTGAGGTGAGTGGCTTCCCCAGCTAAGGGCAGCACTCAGTCTGGAGGCAGGGGCTCTCCCGCTGAGGAGGGAACGTGGGGAAGGCAGAGGCCACGTCCTCCAGGCCCCCATTTGTTATCTGGTTGGTGAGAGGAGAGGGGAAGAAGGGGTACTGCTGCATCCTTCTGAGACCTGCCGCTGGCTCTCAAGGGACCCATTTCTCCAGAATGTAACTCTCTGGACTTGCTTTGTGGTACCCAGCAAAAGGACCCCTAAAGGCCTCTAACTGTCTCACCCTGAGTTCCCGCACATCTCACCCCTCCCCCCCCTTGGGTTAATTCCTCAAACAGGTTTCAGAATAGAACAAAGAAGTTCCCTGAGTTCCAAAAGACTCCTAGCCACAGATAAAACAATGGTAGAACTTACCCCAGCCCCTAGCAATGGCTAAACAATGGCGGAAAGCTTACTCAAGCAAAATTTCCCAAGCCAAGTTTGTCCCCATGCCAGCTGCCATGATGTAACCCCCTGACTCGCTGTAACCCCTCCCTCATACCAATCACCACACTATAGCCACCTGCACAGGTGTAAAGTAATAAATCACCGTGGTCCCCTGCGCAGGTGCAATAAGTCACCATCTGATTTATACCTGAAGTGGGGTCCGAGTTTTTCTTCCAGGTGGCACATGAGTACAACAGCTCGTCAGTGCCTGGCTTCTCCCCAGGCCTCCCCAAGAAGTTCTCTGCTGAGTGAAAGTGATTTCAGCTGGTTGCTAGGCAGTGGTTTCTGGTTACTGGTGGGGGATCACGGGGTGAGAATGACTCCTCTTCTTCCTCACAGTTCCCTGATTCCCCCAGGAACATGGCCGTATCAACACTTCTGGGAGCAGCTTTCATGCAAAGGCCTCCCCAAGTGAGAGACATTTTGGACAAAGAGGAGCAGTGATAGCTTCTGCCAGCAGTTGGGAAGGCTTAGCCTCCTGTGTCTTAGGGGCCAGTCATGGTGATCCAAGAGCTTTCATGGGGACCTCCGAGTAGCTCCTGGGCCACTCCGTCTCTGGCCTTCTCTCCACGCCAGCAGGGCCACAAGTGCTCCTCTGACCTTGGCTCGTGCTTTGCTGCTCACAGAGTACTGCGATTTACACAACTTCAAATGAGTAGAGATGGCGTTTCTTGGGGATGTTCCTAACTAAAGAACGTGTTTGCAGATAGACGTTGTGTTTGTGAGTTAAATTCACTTTGTGTCTGTGGGTGGCACTTGCATGACTAATTTTGTAGATTTGAGTCTTGTGCCCTCCTTGTGTAAAGAGGCAGCAGGCTGCTCCAAATTACTCTGGAGGTCTCAGCCTCCTGCTCAATTAAGCCCTCTGCCATTTCCTACGGAGGGTAGCAGTGTTACACTCAGGTCATTATACCTTAAATTGAACTAATAATAATTTCTGATGATTTTCCTACTGAAGCATAGTCTTTATTTCAGAATTCTGACATTACATTCATTATACCGTTATCACATAGTTCCATTATAGCAATAATAGTGACAGTTGGCAGCTGAGTCATGGGAAGGATTTTTTAGGACATGTTTAAAGTTATGCCATGTAAGTAAAAATATGGAAGACTGGGTTTAGAACTGGGGTCTAAAAGGTGCCAGCTGGGACTTTGTGCCTGGAGATACCCTCCCACTCCCCCCCTCACTCTTATCTTCTTTCTTGCCCCCTCTTGTAGATCATTAAGGCGACACAGCATATGTGGCGTCCTCAGCCTACTCTGAAAATACTGCCCCGTTGGGTCAAGTTATCCCAAAGATCACACCGTGACAAGAAAGAGAGGTGCTTTCAAATTAAACTAATCCAAAGACAACCAGAATTGGTTTATTTTAATTTTCTTTATTTTATTTTAATTTAGCCACTTGGAGCCAGTGACTATTTGGAAATAGCAAAGAATTTTGATACGGTATTTTTAAGAAACATTCCACAATTTACCCTGGCAAAGAGGACTCAAGCTCGGAGATTCATAACCCTCATCGATAACTTTTATGATTTCAAGGTAAGAAGGTAGTACATTTTATCAAACTTCAGCATTTTGGACTGTGGAGCCAGGCTGCGTAGGCCAAAATCCTGGCTCTACCACTTACTTTGCCTCTCTGTGCCTCAGTTTCCTCATCTGCAAATCTGGGAAGATAGTGTTTACTTGACAGTGTTGTGAGGACTAGAACAGTTAATCTGCGAATCTGGGAAAACCGTATTTACTTGACAGTATTGTTGTGAGGACCAGAACAGTTAATCCACGGAAAGCGTTTGGAACAGTGTTTGGCACAAGCTGAACGCCACACTGGCACCGTCAGCCACAGCAGCAGTGCACCACGACACCCATCACAGGACACTCTGCTCTGGTGATGATGTTGCCATTCTCCCAGGCAGATCGCACACTCCTTCTGTAATGCTGTGCAGACAGCACAGCGCCTCGTCTACACTGAATGCTCAGCAAATACTTGTTGCATGAATAAATGATTGGACATATAAAAAATGGATGAGCAAATGAATGCGTGAATAAAGGACCATTCTGAATGTTGGAGTGCTCTCCCCGTGACTGAGAAACCCTGGAAACTAGCAATATACCATCTGGTCGTCCGGCTTTTTAATCCCTGTGTTTCAGCATGAGTTGCAGAACCACCGGCCAACCATCATAGACAGTACCACCCAGTCAGTACAGAGCAGGCCCTAGGGCCGGGCTGTCTGTTCTGAAGACTGACTTAATCTCTCTGAGCTCCAGTTACCTTCTCTAGAAAAAGGGGATAATAATATCATGGTACTTATAAGATTATTGGGAAGATTAAATGAGTATGCAAAGCTCACAATAAAAGCATATAATCAGATCTCAGTAAAAATGAGCCTGTAGTAATAGCATATATCTGAGTACATATTCACAGTAAAAGCATAGGTACAATTTCAAATTAAAGTTCATTTAAATATTATTGTACTGTTAGATATTTTTCCTATTCCTTGTACAGACATTGAGCAGTGATTCTAAAATTAAAGGGACTTTGTGGGGAGAAAGCAAGTAACAGAATCTGTTGGGAGGAGGTGCGATTTTAATGTTTCATTTGCTCATATCATTCAACCTTTATCGTGCCAAGCACAGTGCCAAGGACTAGAAACTCAAAGGCAAGCACAGCCGGGTACAGCGCCTGCCTTCAGAGAGCTCACAGCCCCATGTAAGAGAAACGTGAATCAAATGCCCACAGACCTGATGTAAAGTCACCACTGAGGGACAAACTTTTGGAAGGAGAAGGAGGCGTATCTGCTATAAGAAACTAGGCGGTGATTTGCAACCAGTGTGCTGTGAAAAATTTAAAGATCATTAATTGCATTATTTTCGAAAGAAGTTCAAAGCACAGTGTTTTTTTACTTTTTTTGTTGATAAAAATAAGTGTGCTGAGGAAGTTTAACTATAGGTTCAAGTGTGCTGTGAGATTTAAAAAACACTGATCTAAGGGGAGAATACACTGATCTAGGGAGTGGGGAGTCCTCTGAGGACCACCTGCAACAGAACCATCTGGGCTACTTAAAAATCCAGGGTTGGGCCACATCTATGGTGCATATTTTTATCTATAATAATAATAATAATAATAATGTAAAAAAAAAAAGAATTTCACTTTTTATATGGGGAGATAAATATGTGTTATCCACCAGATTTCTAGTTGGGATCTGAAACTGTAAGTTGAAAATTATATGGATTTTTTTTTTTTTTTGGTAAGGAAAACCTCAAAGTCAGGTGAAGTTACCCCAAAAAATGAGAGAAAATTTGTTATTGTAGGGTTTGGAAGAACATTAAAGTTCTTGGATCAGGAACTTGCTGGGTATTAACAGGAATCTGTTGTTACTATTTTCTGTGCTGGAATTTAGGGTCTGTGTGTGATATAGTCTTCCAAAATGGGCTGCATAGTAGAGATAGGAGCACATAAGTCAATACCATCAAATTCTGACATAAATAAGAGTTTGATAAAAATTAATAGCCCTTTATTTAATATCTGCCATTAACTTTGTGCTGTGATCAATTTTGGGAATTCTATAGAAGGGAAATGAAATTTTGTATTTGTCTTTATGTAATTTATAATCTAGTCAGGGGTGGCGAACAAGTTCGACTACGCGCTCGGAGATCGCTCCTCAGAGGTCCCTCCTCAGAAGCAGCATAACAAAATCCAAACTTGGCAAAGAGCCACAGTATACAAAATAATGATAAGAGGCAAAGAGCCGAA
>CAUYPK010047837.1:0-10529 GCA_963574355.1 Loris lydekkerianus
AACCTAAGAGGAAGCTTATCATGGAAAATTGCAGCAAGAGAGCATTTGTGGCCGGAAGGAACATTCTGACCGTTGGTTCCAGGAACTGAGCTTATCACACCTGCTGCCAGGAATCCCCACCCTCTTGTAGCCTCCAGCACACTTCCTCCTCTGCTTGTGCTTAAATAGCTGTTAAAAAATAAAGTGTTTCAGAGCTTGATCAGAATCCTGTCTTGGTCTCGTTCCTCATGTCTCTTGTCTTTTTCACTCCCTTGCCCCCTACCCTAGGTCCCCGTTGAATTAGCCCCGCAGGCCGGGGCACCCAAGTCGAGCTAATGTTTACCATGTCCTAGCCACAATTTGTTTTCGCAATCTTTTTTGGAATGTGATTGAAGACACATTGGTGAGGACCCAGGGGCAGCTGAGAGCAATCTGAAAACACCTTCAATTGCTCATAGCCAGAGTAGGGGAAAGCTCACCAACTCTCATTTTAAGGGGCATAGCCTCAATGTCCTGGGACAATCCTTCCACCCCAGTCTCCCATCTCCAAAGGCCAACACTCCCCCGGTCTTCACCAACTCTTGATCATGTCTAAGATTCGAACATGATCTTGGCCAGCCAGGTGCCATGCCGTGGGTCGTAGGCCCCCCAGTGTGGATTCTGCACCTCAGGTTTTGAATCCAGGGGCAGAATGTCAGGAACAACCCCATTAAGATCCTTCAGTGTGACACGGTGCTCTGTGAAAAGCTGTGCAGAGGCTCACGTTGTCATAGACAGCAGGGTGTTGACTCATGGCCACTCAGCAGCCCCACTTCTCCATCCAAAAGACACCGCCAGAAACAAAGAATGCAGCCAAGTGCTGGGCTCCCCCACTGAGGTTCTGATTTAATGTCACGGGGTGAGCCGCGCATATCAGCACATTTCTGATCTGCAGTACAGCCGTTGTCTGGATCTTGGAAGGGCTCAAGTACTAACCATGCAATTCCAAAGGAAACCGAGATGTGGGAACCATAAGACTTGCTTGCTCTGGTCTGAGATGTGAATCTGTCACTTACATCAGGTGTCTTCCTGAGCTGACACTTAGGTGTTTTCATTCAAATCATGTGGGTCTTGTAGCATCCTGCTACATGAAGGGACAGCATCACTGCAGAATATGACAGAATAGCGTGTGTGTGTGTGTGTGTGTGTGTGTGTGTGTGTGTGTGTATATGTTGAGAGAGAGAGAGATGTTGACGTATATGCATACTCACTTCAGAGCATGTGCTTATTTCAGGAAGTTGTATGACTCAACACTAGCAGAGGATAACTTGCCTGATTCTCCTGACAGTTCCTCCTCTGTGTGCTCTATCCCTTGGGGCAAAACCACTTACACCTTTTATCTTGCTTTCCTTTGTGAGAAAATGGGGATAACAGACACCCGTTAGCCTGTTTAGAGAAATGTTTTGCTGCCAGCCGGTTGGCCGGTTTGTGATTACATGAGAAAAAAGGTTCGGCCTTGCGGCAGTTAAGTGCTACATAAATATTATTAGCAAGCTCCAGAGATTTTATCTTGGGACACTAACAATTATCTCTCTTCTAAAACCTCTATCTTCAGCTCCCGGGCACATGTTTCTGAGAGCGCTGTCTTCACAGATCCACTGGCTCCACTGAGTGCTCAGATACAAGGTGCTCTGCACCAGGCGACAGGAAGAACAGACTGGGAAGGAAAGAGGTCCCCTCACTGAGGCCACTTTACTCCTGCAGGGACACACCACCAGGAGAGGCCAGCACTGCTGAGCCAGGCTGCAAAGGTGATGGACACCACCTTACGGGGTGCAGGAGGCAGACGCCAGCAGTTCAGACCCAAACAGGCCCTGGAGCTCTCTCTGGATTCCTTCTTAGGAACTGGAAAAACAGCACACGCTTGCTACTCTAATTATTTTTTCCCTGATTTCATTTCTGGCTTCTGGCTTACTCCTTGAAGTTTCTATTGAATTGGCTGGATTCCATATTCTGGGAGTAGAAATTTTTAAAAGTCAGTCCATTCTGTTGTTTGGACTTCATATTCCAAATGCGGGCCACAGGCAGGACACACTAGGAAGGAAGGAGGTGCCGCCTCCTCCGGACACACTGATCATTCCACAGAAGGAGTCTGCTGCCCCCTCACCTGAAATGTAGTATCATCTCTTCATCTCGGAGGCGCTCCTTCTGCTAAAAGTGTTACCCATTCAGCAACAGAGGCAGAAATCATTTGTGAAAATATAAATGTCTGAGAGAAAGGAGGGAGGGAAGGGGGACTTTTCTCCCTGCAAGTACTCCTCGGCTCACCCTGTTTTTCTCTTCATTTTTGTAAGTGGAGACTAATTTATCAAGAGGACATAAAATTAAATGATGAATGTCATTAAATCCTTAAAGAATAAAAGGAAAGTAGAATTTGAAAGACTTACTCCTGATTACTCTTCACGATGTGTGTAGGCATAGAGGAAATAAAATTAAAAAATAAAAACTTCTGACCCAATAATAACTTCCTCTGTGGGGCGAGAACTGGCTTAGGAAACCACATGTGTCACTCAGCAGCTCTGAAAAATGACAATTGAGATTTGGACTGGTATTCCAAACAACAGACTGGACTGACTTTTAAACATTTCTACGCCTACAATATGGAATCCAATCAATTCACTAGAACCTCCGAGGGAATAGACCAGAAGCCAGAAACGCAATCAGGGGGAAAATAATTAGAATAGCAACAGTGTGCTGTGTTTCCATCCCATGATTTTGCAGCAAGGTTGTGACTTGGCAATACTGATTGGGGAGATTTCTTGTCTGGGGAATACGTTGCATTTTCTCAGCTTTGCAGAGTGCTGCCAGCTAAGCTGGTTAAGACCCTGCTGGCTACGAGCCCTTCCAGGGTATTTAAGTTCTAATTTACCCTCCACAGTCTCCACCAGCCATTTCGTGAATGTGTGGCCTCAACATGGACTAGGAATTTGAAAGCCGGAATGCTTTAGGGACTCCACGCCTGTGCATTCAAATCGTGTACCTTGGTAATGATGAGTCAGCATTGACATCTCTCAAAGGGGGCAGACTTAGAGAATTTCAAAATTTAGAAGGATTTTAAAATTAGTCGAATATTAGCTGTCAGTGCCATTACCTACAGCGCCTCTCACGTTCTCAGTCAACGGTTACTTCTGTAGTAATTGGATGTACTCAGAACTGTGCTCAAGGTCACACGTACAAAGATGAATGAGGTGGGACTCATCTCTGTCTTCAAGAGGATAGTAAGTAGTGTAAAAGAGCCAAAAAACAGAAATAAATCTCATCTAGAACATTCTGGAAACAGGATGAAGCACCAAGGAGAAGCGTTTGAGGCAATCTTGGGGCATTTTACCCAACCTGGGATATCTAGGAAGGTTATACTATTTCCAGGAATGGAAAGTGGAGATTGAATTGTCCACTAACTACTGGCATTCCTTTTAAAATAGTGTTTTGTAATAGCAAATCACAATCGAGATTATATAAAGCTTTCCAGATTCTCACCTGGATAGGGAATTCTCACATGCCCTGGGAATGATCCTTACCCAAGTCAAGGATGGGCTCTAGCTGGCCACAGGACTCCAAGTCCACAGGAGTCTGGGAGATTTGGCCTATGTTTAAAATATAGCTGGCACCTGTTGTCACCTGCCATGGGTGCAGCTCTGGCCCCATCTGCCATCACGTCTGGCTTCAAATTCTACATTACCCCCTTAATTGACCATCTGGCCACCACGCTGCCCTTACTGCCATCAGACTTCTTGAGTTTAAGTCAGAAGGCTTTGCACTCCCACCCCAAACCTCCACTATTAGCCGGCAGCACACCTGGCATCCAAACATTGCCATGTCACGTGTTTTCACCTCACATTACTGTGTATATACAATAATTTTCTCAGTAGCCCGGAGACCATTTGTCCTGAAATTAAACTCTTTGGAGGCACCACATTTCCTAGGTTCCCCTTGAAGGCTTCTGTTCACTCTATTTTGGGAAGGGCAAGGGGAACAGTTAATAACCAAAGGTTCTAGCTTTGAAGGCTGCTAGGACCATAAAGCCTCTGTATTTCACAGCCTAGCACAGAGCACCCCAAGACGTTATTTATTACCAAACCTGCCTTTGCAGGCTGTGTCTCTCCAGTGCAGCAGGGAGCACACCCCCAGAACATTCCACTTGCTTCTGTGTCCCAGTTGCAATCATACTTTCTGCTGCCCGCCGTGAAGACGGCCTCTGCCGGCAGGACAGCCTCTGCCGTGAAGACGGCCTCTGCTGGCAGGACGGCGGGGAGTGAGAATAGATTTCATTTTACCTGCTGTGTGGCTGCAGAAAAAGCAAGTCTTTATTTTCTCTTGGTGGCTGAGATTTCTTAGTTTTTCCTGAAATTGGAAGTTAACACTTGATGTATTTTACACATGGCCGCCTGTCCACACCCCAGAGCTGGAGCAACTCCCAGGGTTCAAACTCACCCTTCCCAAACAAGAGTAACGTGACAACACACAAGACATTTCCTGTGTCCTTCTGGTCATCGTTAAACACGCCCAATTGTAAATAAAAATATAATATGTACTTGGAACTTTACACATCACCTAAACATGTCTCAGGAGAAGCGCGCGGCTGGTGCAGTGAGTCTAACGTCTGTCAGTTGTTACAAATCAAGGAGAAACTGGGGGAAATGAACAGACGCTTTTTTGATATTTTAAAGCATTTGGGGTGTGGGGGGACAACTATTGCAGAAGAGCTAAAGAAAATAAAAATTCACCTTTTATGAAGCACATCACCTGTTTTTCACTTCCGCAGTGGCAACAGGGTAGATTCCCAGGCAAGGCAAAGAGACTTTGCTCTTCTCCTTGGACACTGCATTTATTTTTAGGTTTTTATGTTTTTAAATTGTTTCTTTTTCTTTTCTTTTCTTTCTTTTTCTTTTCTTTTTTTTTTTTTTTTTTTGGCAGTTTTTGGCTGGGGCTGGGTTTGAACCCACCACCTCTGGCATATGGGGCCGGTGCCCTACTCCTTTGAGCCACAGGCGCTGCCCATGTTTCCTTTTTTTAAATTTAATTTTTATTAAATGACAACTGTATACATTTATGGGGTACAATGTGATAATTTGATATACAATGTAGAATGCTTAAATCAAACTGATTAACATAAGGGTCACCTCACTTATTTTTTGTGGTAAAACACTTACACTATGCTCTTAGCTGTTCTGAAATGTACCCTGGCATTGTGCACATTAGGTGAGGTCCCACCAAATACCCTCCCTCCACTACCCTTTCTCTTCTCTCCCCTCCTTCTTTCTGCACTATATTTGTGTTTTATCATTCATATGAATGTGTAAGTGATTATATATTGGTTTCATAATACTGTTTAGTACATTGGATACTTTTTTTTGAGATACTTTACTAAGAAGAATATGTTTCAGCTCCATACAGGTAAAACACAAAAGATGTAAAGTCTCCATCTTTTTTATGGCTACATAGTATTCCGTGGTACACATGTACCACAATTTGTTAATCCATTCATGGGTTGATGGGTATTTGGGCTGCTTCCATGACTTGGCAATTACAAATCTGATCAAGCTAAAAAGCTTCTGCACAGCCAAGGGTACCACACGTAAAACAAACAGACAGCCTTGGGGAAGGGAGAAGACTTTTGCAGGTTATGATTCCGAAAAAGGTCTGATGACTAGAATCTACAGAGAACTCCAATTAATCACTAAAAAAAGAACAAACAACCCCATTTCTTTGTGCGCAAGAGACTTGAAGAGAAACTTCTCTGAAGATGACAGGTGCATGGCCAACAAACACATGAAAAAATGCTCATCATCTTTAATCATCAGAGAAATGCAAATCAAAACTACTTTGAGATATCACTTAACTCCAGTAAGATTAGCCCACATAGCAAAATTCCCAAACTGCAGATGTTGGTGTGAATGTGGAGAGAAGGGAACACTTACACAGTGCTGGTGGGACTGCTAACTAATACACACTTTTGGGAAAGAAGTACGGAGAATTCTCAAGGAATTAAAGTTGACCTACCATTTGATCCCGCAACTCCATTATCAATTATCTACCCAGATGAATAAAAATCACTTTACATTTGCACCAGAATGTTGGGTATAGAAGACTAATTCATAAGTGCCAAGTCATGGAAGCAGCCCACAGGCCCATCAACTCACTGTATTTATTTTTAAAAGGTAAATGTTGATTAATGAACCACAGCCTGTTTCCCCACCTTTCCAAGAAGGGTGATGTGTCTACCTGGTCACTTTTAGGGGTGGTTGTTACCTTATCAGAATGGCAGCAATAAAAACAGCTAATCCCCCCTTGTATGCCTTTAGTGTGTTTTGAAATAGGTGCTCAGAGGAGCTACAGACAGGAGCCCTGTGTGTCTGTCTCCAGCAGGGAGGTTTGCACCTGCAGAGGGATTTGCATGGATGCAGTCAGGTCCTCTCTGAGACTGTCCTCTGTTCTACTGTTGATGGAATTTATTTCTGCAGTAGGTCCTCAGTCTCAACAAGGAACCCACAGACCACACAGATCAGTGATAAGATAGGATTTATTAAAAAGAAAGGAATAGAGGGAAGAAAAGGCACCGGAGCCTCTCGGGTGGGGGGCAGGGAGAACCAAGGGGGAAATTCTGTGCAGATCTTTTGTCTAGGTCTTTTGTCAGGCCAGGGGTTATACACTGTTTTGTAAACAGGGAGATTTTGAGAATTACATCTGGCCGGGACGTGGCAGACTTCAACAACGCTGAATCAGCAAATGAATGAAGGTATTAACAAATGAATGTAGTCCTTCCACATCTGGGCAAAAGCAAAAGGAGGTCCACTCTTTAAGAGGCCCCCCGCTTATATGAAGTACTAGAAAAACTGCTTTTCTCCATCTTTCTTTTATTCAGAGAGTGCAATTTGGAGAGAAAAGGAATGCTTGCTTAGGTTTGGAAAATGGGGGCTGTCACGCCCTGAATGGGAACAGCCCAGTCTCACTACCTAGGAAGGACAAAATGAGAGTGTGACATGTTTGAAAGTCTGAAAGAAACACTCAGCATCTCTGCTGTCTGAACCTGGCAGCCACCTGCGAGGTTCCATCTACATCTCTGCTACCCAGGCCTCCTCGGCTGGCTCTCCCATACTCTGTGGTGCCAGCTTCACTGGTGTCTAGTGAAGAGATCATGATGAAACCTGCCCCTTTCTCCTTGGTTAGTTCACTGAAAAGATCAAATCACTGTTACAGTAGATTAATAAGAGAAAGGTTTATTTCCAAATATCATGCACATGGGAGGAACCACAAGAATTTCCCAAAGTCTCCGTGATAGTCAGCAGCTTTTAAAGATGCTTTTTAGAAGGGATGGGGAGAGAAACTGGCAAGTATAAGTGTAGCAAGTGGTTGCTAGTGGGGATGGGCAGGTGGGGGGAAACAGATTGGTTTGTAAATTAACCTGAGAGACAGGTATTGTGCTTCAAATGACCAGTAGCAAGGTCTATTAGCATGTGATAAGGAGGCCAGCAGGTTTTTCTGATTCTAAATCAGGTTACTCAGGTTTTATAGAGAGGCCAGTGTTTTCTAATCAAAAATGGCCTTTCATTTAAAATATTCTTTACATCAAGGAATCATATTTTGGGGTGAAATTTCCTTAGCTCCTTCACTAGGCATGCTCTGAGCTCTCATACTTTCTTTATCTCGAGATGGTATATTTGCTTCTGCAAGACATGGGGGGTTGGGTAATCTCTCTGGTACACACGTTAATAAATGTCCATTCCTGTTTGCCAATAAATATGCCTCTTGTGAGTTGAATTTTCAGAGGGTGAAGGTGATATTTTCTCTTGGCCCCTAGGAAGCTAATGAATGCAGATGCAGCAAGGAATGTTTCTGAAACCCTGAGGGGATTTGCATTTTTAAGTATCCTAGAATTACTTTTAGGAAAGAAGAATGGAGGGGGTGTGGGGAGAGAGAGGAGGGAAGGTGAGGTGGAAGGAGGGTGTGTGCACACCTGGCATGCTGGATAGATTATTGAGATGAGAAATGAGGGCAGTATGCCTTCAAGGGGTTCTGCTCTCTGCCTTTTCTAGAAACTAGTGAAAAAATTATTTTTTCAGAGCTTCTCTGGCTGTAGGAGACGGTTTCCATTTGAATGGGACGCCACCACAGTCAGCTAGGAAATAGGCCTTCCTAGGCTCATGTGGAAGGAGCCTCACAGTTGATCTGTCTTTTCCAAATCTTTGGCACTCATGCTGCGTTGACCTGCAGCTAGAACCTCCGGGTCCTTCTCTCCCTAACTGCACTCATTTGTTCATGGATCAGCGCTGTATTCAGCACCTCACCTCTCTCCCCTGAGTCTCACTTCAGACAGTTTAACTGCTCTAGGAGCCTTTCGTCATGATACCAAATGTGAAGAACATCTCCCGAGGGTAGCTATGGGCAAGACGTTTGTGATATTAATACCGTGTCTGTAACAGACACAAGCGCACAGCCTAGCCCTGCACCTTTGCCAAGGCTTAAGATGAAGCCTTCATTTTCCCTGCTATTCCCAGATGGGGCTGCTCTTTGTCACCTGAAGAAGAAGGCTCAACTTGCTTACACAAAGTGACACAAAGGAGATTCTCCAACAAAAAATAAAATGCATTTGGGGACCTGCTGTTCCTGTTTGAATGTGGAGCCTCATGCTCAGGGCTGGGGCTGTCCATCCCCAGATGCTGGCCGCCACAACGCAGCAAGTGGCAGCTCCCAGTGCCATAAATCTGGCCCGGATTTGGCTAGCTCAGGCCTCCTGTGTTTTAGCAATTGGACACAGAATTGTTCTTACCAACTTGGGCTGGTCAGGAAAAGTGGCCTGGAGCCATTCCCAGAGCCGCCTGATGGATTTGGAAAGTCCGCACAGCCAACCCACACATGTGCCTGCTGGGATCGCCTGAGCAGGGGCTTTCCGGCTGCTCTCCTGACCTCCAGCAGATGGACAGAGGTCATGAGGACAGAGGGATGCTCAATGGAGCCCTGAGGGTCTTTTCTAGGCACCACATACACCATGGCCAGGATTTCATCTTTCCTGGCTGCAAAGGGCCTTTCTGCTCAAATAAGTGGCCTTCTAATAATAAAAGCAATGCATCGCCTTTTGATTGAAACAGACACTGTATGGGAAAGTTATTTTTGCTTTGCACAAACTCACAAGGAAGACAAGTGAACCTGGTGGACCAGCCTGACTTGGGTCTAACTGCTTTGCAACTTGGCAATAATTGGATGAAAGGGCTTGTGCTCACACTAGAGACCCTGAGGGGCCAAAAACACATGCAGTGTCCCCCGCCCCAAATCCCATTTAATGACCCCTACCCCTCATTTCCCATCATCTTGCCATCCCAATTAGTAAACACTGCCAGGGCAGATATGCCTGTCCTATTTAACTGTCACAAACAGTTGGTTAAACTTTTATGCTTTTAAATGTCAAATGCAAAATTTTTTCTTAGTAAATTTACTTAAAAGTATACACCTGCAAAATGCTGTGGGTGGAGTTCTAGGAATCCTCATTAATCATGTCTTAATGATTTATTATTATGGATATCAACTTTATACTCTTATTACTGAAATCCTAGCTATAAATGCAGATGTCTCTATTTATTGGCTTTTAGACTGGAACCTTGGCTGAAAATGAGACATGCTTTAGAAGAGCACATTCACAAAATACCTGTCATGCTACCTTGCATTTTTGAGACTTGCTGCAAATCCATAAAAGCAAGTGAAGGATACACTACTACCTAATTTTCAGGACAATGTAAGATAGCTGATTTTATGCAAAATTAATCACAGCATAAAAGGAGGATCCATTCTTTGCCCAAGTGTTTTTTTTTTTTTTCCCCATCCACCTTCGAGATCATCACCTCCCTGGACAGTGTGTGTATCCGCTGGCCTATCACCATCATCCAGAACACTTTACTCACATCATTAACAAACTGGATTGTGGGCACCCTGTCCACAGCTACTGTCCTTCCCTCTACCTTTCTATTGCTGGTGCTGAGGCATGGGAGGAGCCCCCTCTGCTGTTTTAAGGATCCACGTTGAAGAAAGGGCAGGGCCCAATACCTGCAAGTCACTCTTTTATCCACACCAAGAAAAGTGCTGAGTGCAACAGCAGCACAGCACATGATAATTTCAGAGCTTTTCTGCATGCTTCTGAGATGTCTTTGCTCACTGGTATTTCTTGAAGCACCTCCTGTATCTTAGGTTCATGAAACGGAGCTCTGGAAATGCCTGTGACTTGATTTGAGCAGACCTGTTATTCAATTAAAATTGGGAATACATCATGGTTAAGATTCCCGGTGGTAGGTGTGTAACAGATTGTAAGTATCCTAAGGACCCTTTCTGAATAATGCAGTGGTCACATGTCCAATCAATAAGGCAACAGAGGATCGGATTAGAGATGGCGGCCGAGTAACAGCTTCCCTGTAACTGGGTACAGCGAGTCTGGGGAGACAAGACTCCAGGCATCTCTGGCTGGTGGAATCTGCCTATGATCATCCCTTTGAGGATACAGGGAGCCAGCAAGGGACTTCTGGACC